>VZRE01005721.1:6209-42952 GCA_013396775.1 Cephalopterus ornatus | reverse complement strand
TGTCAGCTTTTGTTTGTGGTGGGTTTTTTTTAAATCCCCTTTTCTTGACTCTTGGAATTCAGAGGAATTCAGAAATCCAGTTTGGGCTTATTTTTAATATTAAAGACACAATATATCAGAGCTATTCCACAGCAACCATTTAGTTTGTTACCCCTGTTTGCTGTCCAAGCACAGTACCCCAGGTTGCAAAAATTTTTCTGTAAATATTGGTGCTAATCAAATCTTATCACTCAGAAACAAGAGCTGTAGCATTTGCCTGCCCTCTTTCTTGGAAAACAAATTAATTGCCTGGACCAAAGGGTGCCCTGCTGCTTGTGTGTCGGCTCTATCAAAGAGTTTCCTGGGCATTCTGCAATTCCACTGCTTAACTTTAAGCATCTGTCCTGTTACCAAAGCGTTGCCAGGATTTCAGTGACAGTGCAAGACTTTATTTGCATCACTGGGATGATCTGAGGAATGCTTTTCTTAACGATCCCCCTTTCCTCTGTCCCTCTGTGCACAGTCAGGTGCTATCAGTTACTGTATGATCTCCAGTTAGCTGAAGGGCTGACAGGACATTTGACATGTGACATTCAGCCATGCGAGAGCTGCAGCTGCAGTGCCAGTTTTCCCTGAGCATTTTGTCCAGTCATGAACAAGAAACTTTTAATTTCTGTGTCTAGAAAGATCTACCTGTTCAGTACTCAGTGCTGCAGGGAATGAAGGGACTTAAGTCACCATGAGGTCACCAGACCAAAGCACTCTGAATGCGTAAATCCCAAATTCCTTTATCAAACTGCTCCATGCTAGGCTTACAGTGCTGCAGAAAAACAAACTCAAGTTATTTTAACCTTCTTACTCGTTTTTGTCTGTGACTTATTTTTTAAATTACAGTTTACTGACACTATATTTTTAAGGAACTTGTTTTTAAGACTGTTAATCTTTTTCATTGGTAATACTGATGTTCTGATTTGTATCTTCCTCATTTTACAGTGGAAGAGCAGGAAGCAGGACGATCTAGATGTAAAGCATGACTGGGAAAAACCCTGTGCTACCACTCTCATACTCAGAAAACGTGGATATTGCCTGTTTCCTGTAGGTTTCTGATTCTGTAAGCTGCTGGAGGTAAACTAGGTTGGGATGCCTGTTTCTCTACCTTTGCAGTTGTCCCATCATCTTCCCTTTTTGCTGCTGAACCTTGTTTCTCCATCATGTGCCTGGAAATGAAGTAAGGGAAGAATTTTGGGTGGTTCTGCTTCCTCGAGGTGCACGAAGGAGTGGTGGTGGGAGAGAGGCTTTGCAGTAGCGAGGGGAGGTGCAGGTACCACAGGCTGGAAGCACGAGGGCTGCATTAATTTGGCAGAGGCAGCCCAGCACCTCTGGGCGCAGTCGCTGCACAACACAAAGGGTCTGAAATAGGGTGTGACGGGTGTAACTTTGCATGTCTGCTCCTGTTCCTATGCCTGTCTTCTGGGTGACGAGAACCTTGACATAGGAATAGCATAAAACAGCCTTCCACAGCAGCAAAGACATAGCCATTTGTCTGTCCCAGAGTTAAACCCATCACAGGAAAATGTCCGAATTTTCTGCATCTGGCTTTTTTAGTAACAAGCTTCATTATAGGAGTGTCTGTCTCATGTACAGCCATTTATGCAACATTGTTTATAAAGGAAGGGCCTGTGCACTTCAGGGATATTATGGAGAAAAATACTAATATATGGTCATTGAGTATTTTGTATTGAATAGTGTATTTGTATTGTAAACAAGTGTAGTGAACCACAAGGCATGAAGACAAATAAAATGACAGTAGCTGGCTTTCTCTGTGTTGGGCTGTGCAATGATTGGATCAACATCAGAGGGAGGTGTCTGGGCATCTCTTTTTCTTGGTGAAGTTGCAGAAGTATTAAGGTGATGGACACCCAGAGGATTGGTGGTGTGTCACACTGAGGCAACCACCTTTCAGGACAGCAGCAGCTGTTTCAGACTTCTCTGCGTTGCAAATGTCATATGCCAAGTTTCTTACAAAGGTGCCATTCCTTCTGTCACAAAGCACCAAGGCTGGCTACTGGCTACTACCCACAGGAAACTGGTCAGTATAAAAAGAGAACACGTAGGGTTGAAGAGAGCATTTTGGGTGTTTCCATTGCTAAATGCGTATATCCTACTAAGGCAGCCTTTTTCTTTGAGTCTGGACATAAACTGTGAGTAAATCTAACTGTAAGTTGTGTTTTAATACAGTCGAGTGCCAGTATGGAATCCTGTGACGATTCTAGGAAGAGGTAGTTCTTTCCCTGAAACACTCACTTCTTTCCCCTCCCCCTATCACTCCTACGCCCCATGTGGCTGCATTCTCAAGAAATGGTCCTTGAAATTAGGACTAACTTACCTACAAACTTTCTCCTTCACACGCTCATTCTCCTGCAGGATAGTGCTGTGGTTTGGTAAACAAGATTTTTTTTCCTGAGCAAGTATCTATAGGCACCTCTCCTCTCCTTCTGTTTTCCCTGCCACTTTGGTTCCTCTCCATCTTAACTGAAAAGGGAGATCTCCTCTGCTCTTCCAGGAATAGACCTGGTCACCAGTCAGCCACATAGACTGTTTTAGATCCGGCATTTGTTGGCAATCTTTGTTCTGATTCCCATTTCTTCCAGAGTTGTCCGTCTGTGACGAGGCAGTGAAAAGGATGCAGGTGGGTGCTCCGCTGTGTGGCTTTCACGGACACAGTTTCAGTTTCCACCTGGTGTATGACAAGGCTTCTGCAAAAAACTGACCTCTGTAAAAGCCGTGACATAAATGCTGGACTTGCCACCTAAGTAAAACTCTTGCAGGTAACAGAGCTAACTTGTCAGAGGAACCAGGTTATGTCTTGCACATCTGCAGTGCCATCTTGGATCCTTGTGCCTCAGATTTCGCTGGCTAGAAAGCACAGGCTCCCTGCCCAGAAAGCCATTACTGTCAGCATCTGCAAAGCAATCACTGAATCCAACTGAGCTGAACTCACTAGAAATGAATTCTCCATCCTGGGATGCTTCAAAAAAGTTCTTTCTCCTGTCACACACACCTGTGGCCTTTCCTCTCCAGCGTCCAACAAAACTTGAACAATTTCATGGATAAGAGCACTGAAGGACATTTTCTCTAACTGGACCCTAGGGACATACTGTGGGACAAGGACTAGCCTCCAAGTACACACAGGCAGCACAGAATGGCTGGGGACCATCTGTTTGTTTATTTATAAATAACAGATAATATTTATGTAGTTCATAGGGACTTTGAGGATCATTTGGCTCTTTTTCTACCAGCCTGGGGCTGTGATAGTTAGTCCTCTGCACAGCACCGAATTCCAAACTTCACTGCCAGTTATTTTCAGAATTTTTTTTGTGACACAGTGTTGTCCTGCAAGAATTGGAGGAAAGGATTATGGCAACTTACCTTGGATTTAGGGAAGCACAAATCTTTCCACCTCACCAACTCGAAGAGAGTAATCCTTTCTGGAATAGACTGATTTATTTCTGTTGCAGGCTGCACAAATTTACAGTGCTTCTTGCTTCCTTGCAGAAGATTCTCGGTGCTACCAAAATAGCTCCACCCTCATAACAGTCCTGACTTGCTCCTCTAACCCACAGTGCTCAAGCTGATTATGGACAGAGCTTTCAGGAGGAATGTGCGGCTGGCTGAAGCTGGAGTGGAAGGGAAAGTGCATCACACCAAGACTCAGATAGTATCTGTGCCCTCTTCCATACCCATCAGACAGGGCCACTGAAGTCCTGCAGCACTCAATAGCCCAAACCACTGAGACCCCACTTCCAGCCAAACTGGGCGTAAGCTACAGAGCTGTGGAAGGGGCAGCCTGACACCCTGGGAGAAAAAATAAAAAGCCACCAGTGAATCAGAAGACTATTGTAAAGATGTTGTTCCTACATATTACTTCATCTGTGCAAGACAGACCACACAGAAATGGTGTGACTATAACAAACTGCCCGAGCTTGCTGCCTCACCCACACACTCGTTCCCATACCTCCCTCCTGAAGAACTCCAGCTACCCCTCAGATAAAGCAGTTACACCCATTCCATCTGCTCAGGCAGGAAAAACGGCATTCCTGATAATGAGTGTCTCATCACAGGAACTCGACTGCTCACCCAGGAGCACCAGGCTGTGACAAAACGTGCTGTGCAAACGCTTTGCTTCAAACTGGCAGTTCCGTGCCAAACAGCCAGAAGATACAGAAGCTTCTGGTTTACATTTGACAGTTGCTGTTCCACATGAATCCCGCGTGCTTAATTTGTACATAAGAACAGACGTGAGAGATGCACATTTTTTAACGACCCAATGAAAATTCTTTTTGCTTTTTGCTGTACACTATTCGACAGGGTTTCATTTTATTAATACCAGCAAGAAACAGATATTAGACAAAGTAAAGTTCAGTACATCACTGAATATCTGCATCTTCAAATATAAAGCATTGCTTTTTTTTTTTTTTTACATTCAAAATTTACAGCTTTTGTATTCAATTAAAAATTTCCATAAGTTGGAATACAATGTGCATTATTTTAAATACAGCTCAGGAAAAATAGCTACAGCAATATTTAAAAGAAGGTTACAGCAGCAGGATTCTGTCTAAAAACAGGCTATTACGATTTAAAGTGTCACTTCTTCAAGTAGGCAAGAGCAAGCAAATCATTTAAGAGCAAAATGACTGTTCTGGAACACAAAACCATCCTAATCATATAATGTTTATGTATGTTGAGCAATTAAAATACATTATATGTTTAAAACATGGACAAAATATTAGCTGTTGTAAAAGGCTGATATGCAAATAATCTCACATCCAGGCACGTTACAGTGCTGTACCTAAAACTACGCTTAATTTATCATAAGACTCTTATAATAAATTTATACTGGAAACTGTTCCAAAGGAAACAAGAAGAAACATGTATCACAAACAATCAAATAATAGCAACAGCTTGCTTGAAAACCCTGTGTATGTTCCATACCACTGGCAGGAATTACCGTGCTGTATTTATACAGACTTAATAATTATGAAGAGGCTATTACGTGTAATTCCACTCTGGGTTTATTTGCATTTTAAAACTCTGATACTCATCGCCTGCAGCACCCCAAACAAAAAGAAAGTCTCTAAAAATGAGAGAAAGCTCTCCAGGAGAGCGCAAAGTGCGTTATTTTAAAGAGTGCTTCTTATACGTAGCTCCTTCTACAAATGCACAACAAAAAGTGCCGTTTACTATACAGATTGACATGCAGCATATTTGTGGTTTTTAAAGGCTTTTTATTTAATTGCTGCTGTTCACTAGGATAGCAGCAAATCCTTGTATTTATCAGCCCTTTTGCATTCTGGAGAAGAGGAGGGGGTAAGAGGAGGGATCCAAATGATAAAATGCAAAAATACTCCACAACTGCTTGAAAAAGGGGTCTTTTTTTTCTTTTTTTTTGCTTCCTTATTGCTAGCAGCTGGTATTGGAATTGACAAAGTGCCCGGGAACCAGGCTAATGTCACTCATCAACCACCTCCGCTGTCAAAAGCGGGCAATGCACAAAGCATTACGAGTTCATTACTACATGGAGGAAAACTGTTTAAATACTGCATGAATCACACAGGAACTTTAGAGATCCTCGTGTTCTCTAACTGGAACATTAGTCAAATGATGCAGCATCTTAAACACAAGATGCTTCTGTCAAAACCTTCCAGGCAAGGGCCATTCAACTAAAACAGAAGAGTGGGTTTACTTCTTTACATGACTGAACTCTTTTATCTCTCTATTTTATATATATATTTTTATATAAANATAAAATATATATATTATATATTATATACACACACATACATATATATACTCATATATGTAAAATTCAAATGCAGATTTAATAATTTCAAAATAAGTTTGCATTCTAGATGGGGTTGTTTTGTGCTTTAAAATACTTATTTCCTACCCTCTGAGCACATTTGGGCTCAGCAAATATCATCCACAAGCTTTGCCCCATTAATCCCACGGTAGGTTACCCTGCTAGGTCGAACTAAGACCCCGTGGTTCAGCTTACAGGTGAAGTAGCGCTTTTCCCCCACGGAGCCATCGTTCTTTCCCTTGGCACTTCGGAGTTCCAGCCCGATCCATATCCCTGGTGCAAAGTCTGTCGGACCAATGTACCTGATGGTCCCCATTTCATTGGAACTGGTCAGGAGAACCTGAGAGCCCTCGTGCAGCTTCACGGGCCCCTCAGAGTGAGCTGCAGTGCCGCCGCTCCAGCTGCGCCGTAACACGGAGCTCTTGGATCTAGTTACAAAAGAAAGGAAAAAACCCTTTTCTTCTTTTTTTTCCTATAAAATATCCAGGGCAAATCTGTAATTCTGTGAAGCATATGGGAGAAAAACCTCAAATCCCTTTTTTCAAAAAAATGGGTTTAATCTCAAGTAGCTAACAAACCATGAAATAACAGTAACAGGCTGATACACTTGGCAGTGTGAAATACTGGAAAAGCCATTTCCTTTCCCCCGATGCTAGGATCTACAATATTTACAGGAGGTGATAGTATTGGTAAATTAAGGCAAATGAAACATTTTATTTGGGGGTTGAAACAACTTTTAACGTACACGTGTCAGTCAGGATCACCAAGACAAAGTTAAGTCCTTTGACAAGACCCTCTGAACTTCACCCAGCTGTGTAAAAATACAACAATTTGGAGAATATGCAGTGATGAATGACTGGAAAACAGTTTTAATGCCAACCTGAATTCAAGGACTGTACTCCTGGATACCCATGAAAAAATAGTCTAATATTGGTCTATTTTGGAAGAAAAAAAATGAACATATAAAGGTCTAGATATTCTACATGCATGAAGATTTTCTTTTGAGCAAGAAACAGTAAAGCTAACAGCCAGCTCACTCAAGCACTTGAAACTCGTAACACTCACCTAACAAAGGAGTTTCTTCTGTTTATCTCCTTTTGTGAAGATGCAGAAGTGGTGCTTAGACTGCGCCTAAAGCCTAAGTGGAAAGATTAATAAGCTGTGTAGGACTTCTTAAGAAAAAAAACCCTTGTGAACTCATATTCTTTGTGTTTTCTTTGTGTTTTCTTTTATACTGCTTCCACTACATTTGCTACACATTCTCCCCTCTAATTTGGAAATTAATTGATGAAACCTCTCATGAAAATCCATGTCCATAATATGTTCAGATTTTCAGAGGGGACAGAAATTAAACTAAACAAACCAAACAAGGGTAATTTGAAGCAGTCTTTTCACAAAAAAATTAGGTAAGGAAAAAGAAAAATAACTGTTTCAAGTATATTACACAAGTTTTAGTAATTCCATATGGACTTCACCTCACACAGAACCCTTCATCCATCTCAATTTAGATTAAGGAGCAGGTTCAATTTCTGATTCTCTTTGATTAGAATGCAATATAGTAATAAGGGAAGACTGCCAACAGTCTTAACTCTGACATAATTATTTCTGCTAGTAGAGTGTTAATACCAACAGAGTACTCCACAGTTCCTTCTGCAGGCTACATTTTTGGGAAGGGAGCAGCCAGATATATTGCCTGGCATTTGGGCTCCTTGAAAATCTACTGTGCTTCTGGAGAAGTTGGCTTTGTGCAGTAGGTTCTGGCTGTAGAGCAGGGCCTGTGGTAAGCTGCCTAAGCCAAATCACAATGTCTTTGCTCCTACCTGGAAAAGTGTGATTCATTTTATTCCACGAAGTTTCTGTGAGAGAGTCCAGAGAACCCGTTAGTCTGAAAAGCAATCACACAACAAAGAAGTCATTTCAACTCAACTCTGTGAACAAACCTACTGACTCCTTGTCAAATATTGATGAAGTTTTGGTTTTTTCCCTTCTCCATCTGCCCCCCCAAGAGATACCAACATTTCTGCTGCACTCAGGCTATAATGTAAGAAGTGCCTGGAGCAAACTGGTTTATTGGAGTTACTTGCTTTTTACTCATCAAGACAGCATGGATAATTTTAAGGCAAGTTCTTAACAGTTTGCCAGAGCTGGGATATTTGGGGAAAGAAAAGCAAGAACATGTCTGGCAAAGTACATTACAAATGTAGGAGGAAAGAGTACTGAACTCCTGGGATGCTCTTCCTGAGAATAGTATTTCCAGGCACGTCTAAGGGCAACTTCCTTTTATAACTGAATTTAGTTGAGTGTATTAGAATTGGGTCATGAAAGTAAAGTGTCACGAACACAGACTGTCTGAGACCCTGGAATAAAAATACTTCAAATAGCTGCAAGAGAGATAGCGTAGCTGCATATCCAATTTATACTCTGATTTCAAAAAGCTGATCTAAAATCCACTGGGTTTTTCATGGAGGTTATAAACTTCCATTAGCAGAAGAAAACGTTTGTATCTTCCATATCTGTTCAAAATTTTGTTTCCCACTGGAAATGTAAGAAAGCATTTGGCAACCCAAACATTAAAACAGCTCCAGTGCTTACCTCTGTACACGAGATGGTGGTGCAAATATACCGTATCTGGGAAGACAACTGAAGTACTGCACACCTCCCACTGAACCATCATTCTTCCCATGAGGCTTGTCCAATTCAATTCCACACCAGAATCCTACATTTCAAGACAGTAAAACCATGGCATTTTGAATAAAACACTACAGGTTTTTCTTCATCCAGACAGCTGGCACAGTTGGCATTCACCCACATCAAGGAAAACAGCTTCTAGTTGGAAAATGTCTAGATAATAGTAGTAAATATGTGTATTATAAAATAGCTATCTATGCAATTATGCAAAAATTACACCCTAATGAATCTAAATATAATTATCTCAGCATTTTTATATGCTTTCAAGAAAATCATTGACATTTTAATTACTACAGAAAAGGTAAAACCTTTGATATATATATATCCATATATATATATATACACCCCAAAAATTTAGTGTATATATACATATATAGAGAGACACTAAAGCCAAATGGAATGTTATTAAATGTAACAGTGGCTATTTGACAACAAGGACACAGGAAAGAATAGCAGTACTGGTTCAAGTTTCTCTCTTTAGTCCTCTGACCACATGGTTTATGCCTCATCTGAGATCACCAACAGTAAAATTAAAGTTTTGATATTAATTCATTCCTTCTCTCCATCTGGCAAGTTATAATTAATACAAATTGCAAGGCTGGTTGTAAGATATCAAGAGAAGGGTGTAGGAATCAGAACTGGCCATCAATTAATCTCATACGGAACACTGAATAGACATCAAGATGTTAATGAGCTTGATCGTTCATAACCTGTGATAAATGTGAGCTAATTACATAAAGGTGCTAAATTTCATACTCCATTAGTAGTCCTTATGCTATCCATCCCCAAAAGATTCAAAATTTAATTCAAGTCACTTGGCACTAAGGCACTGGATAAAACGGTAATTCTAATTATCAGCTCAAGAAACTCAGGAATGACAGCTTATGAATTAGAAGGGCTCAGTACATCAGAAGTTCTCCCCTTCCTGTTTTTAGAATTAAATAAAGATCTGCATTGCAGCAAAAGGAACAAAGTTTGGATAACTTCCAGAGCTTTGATACACATTAAAATTGAAATACTTAAACATGCATCTGTTACATTTTCTATAAATTACTAGGTTAGCAAATGATGAAGATCTGTCATCTTTCCATCCTCACTTCTTACAATATCATGTTTTCCTCCAAACATTTCGTCCCTGATTTGAAGCAGAGAGGGAGGAGACTTACACTGTCAAAGAGCTTTCTGATTTTACAGTAGTTACAGTGTATTTGGGAAACAGTCCTTTTCTCACTGTGATGACACAACAGTGTTGCTCAGTTAACTGCAGTACCTTAAGCCAGGACTGCCCACTGAAACTGGGGAAAGGGGTGAGAGTGAAAAAATTACCACAGTCTTGCATTCTAACTTTTTTTTTTAATACTGATGCCACCAAGTGTCACAACAGAGTATTTCCCATCACCAATCAAGCAAACGGACCTCACCCAAACCGGGTTCTCACACCAAGACTTAACAACTGGTTTTGCATTACTCTTGCAATAAGATTATAGATAGGGCCGTGAAGAAAATAAATCTGGCTACAAAAAAATAGCATTCAGAAATTAATTTCCAGAATGTAAAACAACTGGCTGCCGTTGAAAAGCCTTGGCTTCACTGCAAAGTGGTTTTTAGCCAGTGAAGGGAGAAGCTGAAAGGGAGAAGGATGAGAAAACAGTGGTAGGGGCTTAGATGTTTGTAACTTTATTGGTCCTGTGACCAAAAGATGTAAATGCTCATAATGACCCTCTTAAAGATGCCGATAAGTTAAGAATGAGACTGGTACATGACACAGGAGTGCCAGTATTGCAAGAGACGAGCTGTGCCAAAAAGCCTTCCTACAAAAAGTAAGGAGTATACGCACGTGATTTCAATAAACTATATATCCCCTTGGAGACTAAACTGAGGATTTTCAGAGAGCTTTGTTAAGAGTTGGACTCGATGATCCCTGTGGGTCCTTTCCAACTCAGCATATTCTGTGATTCTGTAATACCTACAAATTCAACATTAAAGTATTTCTCCTAATTAAGCCGTGATAGTGGACAAGTAAAAGCCACATTTTAAACCATTATTTTTTCCTGGCAGGTGCATTAAAGGTAAAAAATATTCAGTGAAACACAGGAGAGAGGAAAAACTTGGAAACATATCAATAAATTTAGAATTTTTTTGGAAGGAGTGAGGAAAAAGATAACCTTCTCTTAATGTTCATGTGCTCACATGTAAGCTATTTCACACTGATTTTACAACAGAATATTGCAAATACCTGGTGCAAATTTTGTTGTCCCACAAAATCTAACAGTGCCTGTTCTCTGTCCCACCACCAGTACTCTGTCTCCAACCTGAATTTCTCCATCAAGAGTATTTTTTCTCATAGTGGGAGTACTATACAATCCTGGTCAACAGAAGAAGAAGATTGGAATTAGTGACATTATATCTTTAAAGCTTAAGAAAGTCTTCAATAGTGAGCCAACTGATTGGTAAACAGAGTATTTATCTCTAACACAGAGTACCTTCAGCACATGCCAACACATCACAAAGTTTGCTTAGACAAAGACTTGCTTAGTGCCAGCATGAGAAGTGTGAACTACAGCCTTTTCTCTGCTCTGAAAAGGCTCCTGAAGACGTTCAAAAAAATCTTTCTAGAAGTTGCCAAACTTTGGTTCACAGTTAAACTACTTCACAAGGTCTCTTTCTTGAACTATCTCAGATTCCGAAACAGCACAAGTAGTTCTACATAAGTACTCCATGCAGCAGTAAACTTCCACCTGTGAAAATACACCTCGATAAAACAGACTGTACCAGCACTAATTTTAGATGAGGCAGAAGACACTCTAGTCAGTGCCCTTTTATTGCTGCTAGTTGAGTTCCGCTTCTTGGAGTAATTCCGTTTGCCTTCCAAGGAGGTAGTAGAAGAGGAAGAGCTGCTGTACCCAGGAAAACCTAAAGACAGAAATGAAAGCCAAAATCAGAAGTTGTTAAGCAGCATTTACACAAACATCTGTCAGGACTGACACGGGTGCATGTGTGACCCTGCCTTGGGAATAAGGTGATAACTGAGTGCTTGAAGAGGTCTCCAGAAGCCCATTCTTTATTGCTCCATGAAAGTTCATGTAAACAGTCTCAAGCATACTCATTAAAATATGTCAGCCTTGGCAATAAGAGATCATACCACCACCCTTTCAGGATCCAGCCTGTTAAAGATTTGATGAGAAGTGGAAGGAAGGTGATACTATGTGAGTGAATTATTACCTGGATTAAAGCCTACTATATTCCATTACATACTGTATTAATATTAAAACCTGTACTATAAAACAAGAATGGCAAATAAATCACTTTTATCTCCATTTGCAAATCCTAATGTCTAAGCTGCCTGGTAAGACTTATGCTCAGCTTTCCTACTTCCTTTTCAAGGCTCTCCCACTTCTTCCCTCTCCTATCCCCTTCTGCCCAAACTGAGGCATGGTACAGCAAGATACATTTATGCCTCAGCTTATCAATGTGAAAAATTAAGATAATATTGCTTATTGAACTTTCCAGAATTCTGAGAGGCTCTAATTCTAATTAGTTTTCCCAAAGCACCTTGATATCAACACTGGGTTAGTGTGGTCAACATAATTTAATCCTCCAATTTGGCAAAACAGTAAAGAACAGCAGAAAGGCAAATGCAGTGGGCCAAAGCAAAAGCTGGGGTATCTGGGACAGAAATCTAAAGACTTTGAGATACTGACTGCAGCAACGCTACAATCAAGAAAATGCAAACAACTCAATGACTAAACAGGGAAACTCCCAGGTCCGAGGTATAAATACATGCATGCATTTGTGAATGCATACTACAATTCTGAATTTAGAAGCCAGTCCAGAGACGGATTCACTGAGGGTCAGACCACCTAGTGTTTTTTCAGGGACGCAACAAAAACTGCTCACACTAAACCAGATGTCAAGATACTTCATTTTGTGAGAAATCACAGCAGGAGAGAAGGAAGAGCAGAAAGGACTTGAGCAGGTCCCACAATAGATTTCTCCCCCATGAGGCAAGAAACTATTTGTTATAACACTCCTGAGAGGTGAGTGTTTGGCTTGTTCTTAAAAACCTCCCATCAGGGAGATCTTGAGACTTCTTCAGCAGTATATTTCATCACATAATTACCTGTAATGTTACAGGGGTTTTTTTCCCCCAACATAAAAGGTAAATTACCACAGTTTTAGTTCAAGGTTTTTTACTCCTGTTAACACATGCAGAGTGAGTTATACTGTTCCTTGTATTTGGAAGCTTCCAGTTTTATTCCTTTCATCTTCCATCTTTTTAATCACACAACCACAAATTCCAAGTCTTTTCTCCCAAGCCATGCTTTATACCTCCAGTTATTATTATGTCTTTTCTCAACTCTCTCTGAATTCACATCCTTATGAAATGCAGCATCTAAAAATTGATGTTTTAGCTGAGGCTTTACCTGTGCCAAGTAAAGCACTCAGGTGTCTTCCTGTACGTCATGGCTGACTTTCCTTTTTGTACATTCTAGTTACATTTCCCCTTTTGCAACAGCATGACATTGATGATTTCTGTTTACCTTCTCAAACCCAACATCCTCAGGACCTTTTCTGCAAAATATCACTGGGCATATCATTCCCAGGGTGTATTCATACAGCTGATTGTTTCAGCCTTGCAACAGAACTGTGTAGTTGTCCTGACTCCTCTCCATGTTTTTTACCCCCCAAGATCATTTTTCCAATCTGTCACGGATTTTGGGGGTGTTTGGGATTAAAAAAAACAAAAAAGAGAACAAAACCACCCAGACAAAACAGACTCAGCACAAAGCCTGAGCTGAAATAGCCTTATTTGACAAAGAACCACTGGCAGCTACTTTCTGAGTTCGATATTGGATTTTCCTAAAGGTTCTGCACCTGCCTTATAGCAGTATCATCTGGACAGCTAAATCCAAAAATGGGCCTTTACTCCACATCACTTACAGCCTACAAAAACTCTACTAATTGCAGATTTCGTATTGTATCCATCAAACTGAGACACTGTACTGCCAATTAAGTTTCACTGCAGACCAAGCCATTGAGTGCCCTCCATAAACAAAATGTTGGAAACCTCTGCCTACACGCGTTTAAGTCATCTCTGAAAAAGTATCACATATGACAGTGCTGAAATATTTTATACTAGGCTCTTCCTCTGTTCACTGACAGAGGGTACAAATGCTTTTCTTGACAGACCTGCTGGAGCGAGTCCAGAGGAGGTCATAAAGATGTTTAGAGGGATAGAGCACTTCTCCTGCTTGGATGGGGCTTTGAGCAACCTGGTCCAGTAGAAGCGTCCCTGCCCACGGCAGGGGGACTGGAACTAGGTGATCTTTAAGGTCCCTTCCAACCCAAACCATTCTGTGATTCTATGATTCAAAGAAGGTATATTCAAACTTACACTTCATTTCAAAGAAATACTGTTTTTACCACCTACAGTATGATTTTACAAACAAAAAAAGAGGATAGCTTTTACAGTTTGCTCAAGACACAGCTGAAAGTGAGGTCCCTTTGATGTTCAAAGTTCAGCAAACAAAGTACTGATGTAGTAGAAGTCACTATCCAATTCTGAAACTAGATTATTGCAGAGAATGAGTCATATGTAAAAGGAACTCTTTAAAAAGCCAGTTTCATTTTTCATATCTGAAGCCTGTTATTACGAGTCTGCCATGACACAATGCCAAGACTGTTAGGCTCTGTTAGATGGTAACACTTTATTATAGAAGACTGAACACACAGATGGAGAAGAGAATAAAAATGCCAACAGACTATTAAAATCTAGGCAGTAACGATACAGGGCAAAAGGTCTCCCTCAGACACTCAAGAAGGTAATTCTGCAGATCCGCTCTAAGATCATTTACTGAGAGACAGCTTTCAGCTTTAAGGGCTTGTCCATGTTCTTTTCCATGTATTTGGATAGAAGTGGTTACCAAACCAACACAGAACACCATATCCACACAAATTACTCTTGCTCCTAGAAAACTGAATGCATACAGCCTGCCTGGGACTTGAAAATAAACAAGCAAGGCAACTTTTTTCTACAGTGTAGATATAGGGCTTTTACAGCAGTAGGGCAGCAATAATACTGCCTCTGCAGTACAGAATTTTTCTTAAGACACTAAAAAAATTTTAAAAATTAGTTACCGTCTTTTGCAGGTACAGTTTTTCCCTTGTTAGCAGTCATAAAGTTGGTTTCAGAAGCACTGTCTTTTTTTGCCATATTTAGGCCTATAAAAAGAATTTATACAATTAGATATATATATACCCTATAAATAATTTTACAGGAACGCCATGTACAAAAACAATTAAACAGATTTGAAGATTACTGGATGGAAGGAAAATATGGATAAAACTGTACAATTCCTTAGACTCTTGATAAATAGGTAAAACAAGACTGCAGAATTGCTTTGATAAG
Organism: Cephalopterus ornatus; assembly: GCA_013396775.1. Classification (NCBI taxonomy): domain Eukaryota; kingdom Metazoa; phylum Chordata; class Aves; order Passeriformes; family Cotingidae; genus Cephalopterus; species Cephalopterus ornatus. Next base: position 28,016 of record VZRE01005721.1, on the reverse strand, counting down.
CAATGATAAGCACAGATATTAAACCTCTTAATGCATTAAACCAGTCCAAACTATCTTGCCAAAAAATAAACAAATTGTCTGTAAAATATTAATTTTTATATGGAAGGAGTTTTACTAACATCTTTCAAACATTCACATCCATAACATTCCCTTTTATTGTGTTTAAGGTCTACTATTCACCAGTATTAATTTTACAATTTCTGCATTAAAGATTATACATAAAAGTTTTGAGAGATATTTGAGACCAAATCTTCATTCAGACTGCAAATAATGATGTAAGCATGTCAATATGATTTTTAAGAGCCTAAATCTTAGAGCAGCAATGTTGTGTAGGAACTTGTACTTTCACCTAAGTTATAATTTGTGAACAGTCATTTTGCATTTCTGACAGTTTCCTACCCTAACTCAATGAAGAACAAGCTTATCTATGATTTATCCCCTCCCTGTCATGAACAAAAAACCACATCTTTTTTATTTAACTACATCTCTCAGCTTAATTCGGCCACAGAGACCGAACTAGTTTGAGAATGTACTGTATTTTCCAAAATTTTATGGTTCAGCCATTAAGGCATCAGATCAAAAAACTAGTGTTTGTGACTGATAACACATTTCTTAATTTTATCTCAGTAATCCTTTCCCTAAAAACTTGAAAAAGGCCTTTTCTCATCAATCTGATGGATTATTCAAATTCAGTAGAACCAAATAAAATTTTAATATCCCTACACAATATTATATTTTACTTTGCAGCTTATAACCTTATCTACAAAAAGCATATTAATTTTTCTTGGATCATTACAAACCCATGTATTGCAGGGATGAAGTTTCAAGGAAAGAAATGTAACCTGGTGATGCACATAAACACTGCAAACCAAAGTTCTGCCTCTGCAGCTTTGTCCTTTCCCCACTCCAGCCAGGGAATCAGCCAGGCACGATAATTCTAATGGAGCTTTCTACGCAAGAACTCCCTGCAAACAGCAGCTTCCAGATTACATACATCCACTGGATGCAAGCTCTCCTGGGCAGATGATGCATAACTCACTCTGATTTCTACCTAAAGCAAGGTATCAAATGTTTAAATTTTAAAAAGACACAAATGCACCTTTGTGACAGAAAAGGCGGCTTACAACTAAACCATCCGGAACACACCGTCTGAAACAAAGGAAACAGTCCCTTCCATTGCAGTTTGGTGCATTACAGTTCACAACAAACTGAATCAAACATTGGAAAATATTTAATAGAAAAATTGAGCAGTACTCCTAACAAACCGATTGTTCTGAGAAGCTTTTAATGCAAGATGCCCATTTACAAGTAGCTTAGATCTTGTGCTAATTGTAAGTACGCACACTTAAAGCTTACTTCCCCCTCAATTTGTTTGGAGAAGAGTTACATAAGTCACCCAAAATGCTGCTAAAATGCATCTCTTCCACCAGCCTGGTGCATTGTCTCTATACCCTGTGTATTACTGATAAAGCGTGTGAGTGCTTTAGGGTGCTTGAGTATGAGAATGTGTATTATCTTCCATCCCTTAAGCTGTGCTGCCTTAGCACGAGTCACCTAAACAGGGCTCGAAAGGCAAAAGAAGTGCTAATGTAATATTTAATGGCACTGTTAGGTAGCCAGCCAGACACAGGGGCCAGATTATGCATGGTCAGCACTGCTCACAGCAGGGAAGAGCCTGCATTCCAAACAACTTGGAACCTGAACAGTCAGGAAACATGCATCATCCACTCCACAGGGAGGTAACTTACACAGAAGGATTAAGTAATTCAAGCAAATTACTAAGAAACTAAACCAGAGCCAGGGACTGAGCCCATAACTCCAGTCAGTAAACCAAGGCCTTATTGCAAGAACAACCCTTCTCTTCTAATTTGGCCTTGGTTTTACTCAGATAATTTAATTACCAGATAAAACACAATCAGTTAAATAGTTCCTTAATCTTGTTGCCAGAAAATAAATCTCTTCAATTTCTAGACACCAAGGTGTATAGATTACTTTCTAGATTTTTATTTGTTTCAAATTACCCAGGAACATCTTAGTAAATGGAACCACATTAAGCTGAGACACTTAACTGGTATCACAGCCAATTAGAAATCACTTTAATGGCTCAAGAATAAATGTTGTGGTGAGCTTTTTTTTAAATAGAGCATGTAAAGACTAGAACCTGCAATAGTACATCAGATCACTATAATGACTCCAGCTACACACAACGTCCTTCCAGTACCAGTTTACAGTACAGAGAACTTCTAATAACAAGAACACGGAGTTAATAAATACCTTATCACCTTCTCATCCCAAGTTACAAACTAATTTCAAACAAGTACTTTAAGACCAAGAGTTACTAATTTTTTAGGGTTAGTATCTCTCTATCCTGTCTCAACACACAAGAAAAACACTCACCAGAATTAACTTTGGAAGTTATATGTGTCACATCTATTTTCTTGGATTTAACCAAAGGTGAAGACCGCACAGAAGAACTTCGCACAGAGCCTTTTTTGTGATCAGAAGCCTTGCTTATTTTGGAAAGAGGTGCAAAGATACCTAGAGAGAAAATTGTACATGCCAACAAAGAACCACAGATAATGTTAAAGTAACAAAATTTTCCAGCTACTATCTCTTATACCAATTATTTTAGGGGTTTTTGTCAGCCACAATCATAACTTGCTGTGCTGCCAGAGCACTTGTAGGATAGGAAGGACAAGCTCAAATGCACAGTGAAACCAAAATCCTTATCAAGCAACTTGAACAGAGTAATTCAGGAAGTCAGTAAGACTGTCATTTAGAATCTCCTTTTTGTCCTAAGAGTAACATTGAGTCTCCTCTGTTACAAAACACAAGACTTTGTATGTCCTGAGTGTTCAAGAAATATCAATTAAAATAGCTGCAGCTGAAAGTTAGAAAACAACTACAAGCATGAATGTCTTACCAAGGAAGGCAAAGCAGATAACGAAACATGGTCATTATCATTACAACACAACAACTTTCAACAATATAGATGGGAAACCAGGAAAAGTTGTTATCTTGCAGTTTCAAGGAAATAACCAGAAATTTTGACTGGTTGGTTGTTTCAGTGGTTTTGCAAATAGTTGCAGTCAAAACAATAAAATAGTTAAAAGAATCCATAATACAAACAAACAAGGCACTACAAGAAAAGCAACAGGATCTGCTGTTTTTATTCTCCCAAAAGTTTAGTATCTTCCAACACTTTTTTAAAATTTGGTTTTTTTAAGAGTTTAAGAAAAAAATTAAGGTTATACCGCGTTTTGGTGCACACTTGAAGTACTGGACTTTTCCAACACTTCCATTGTTCTTTCCTTCTGGTTCATCCAGCTCTACACCAGCCCACTGGCCACTGGCAAATTCCGTTGTGCCACAAAATCTTAAGGTACCGATCTAAGACAAAAAGAAGCAACACAGAATGGTTTTGTTAAACACATACTGTTCGTTGAGAATATAGTATAAGTCATGAAGGAGACAGCAAGTCATCTCCAAGCTTTTGATCAGAACAGAAATACAAACATAATCTCTCTCAATTACTGACATTCCTACATTTCAACACCAGTCAACGCATTTTCCAAGACGTCTTAGTCCTATTCCTGTATTTTGTATCAAAGAACTGTGGTTACAGACAGATCTCACAGCAGACACTGAGACAGAAAGCACCACTGTACAACACAGCTCCAAGTCAGCAAGGTACAGGAGCACATGCCCCGTGAGTTTTGCTTTCACTGTCTTCCACAACAACTCCAGAATTACGGCGAGATATCTTCCTGAACTGGAGGTTCCCCAGAAACACTAGATTAAAAAAAATCTATAAATATATCTGCGTTCATAAATACATACACAACAGTTTATATATTTATATGTCTATACATTTATATAACTATTTATATACCTATTTAGATATTGTAAAGATTCAAGGATAAACTTTAGAGCATAATTTATTTTTTTTCCTTGGAAAAGATTCATAAATCTTTTATTCCTTCCTTACGCTTGAACAAAATCTGAAAAGCCAGCAAATGTTTTAAACATTTGTTGTTGCTTCAATATGTACTATAAACTCTGAGCAGATAAGTATACGATTAATATCAAGACAGACCAGTCTTGCTGGCGGACCTCTGTCTCTGCAAATATACATTTTAAGTTCACACACTTCAACCAAACGGGGGAGGAATAACTAACAGAGATGCATTTAACATTGATTTAAATTCATTTTTATATTTGATATTTAAATTAGTTTTAGTAATAAAACCTTTGATCTTTCAGGTTCTCAGTTTTCCTTCTCTCATGTGACCTTAATGTTATTAGTTCATTTTTGACTGTGACTTCATTGCTTAATCCATACCTCAGAGAGTAAATAGACAGAAACAATTTTTTTTTTATTTACCATAAAACCTTCCAGCTACTCTTTCTTACTGTTTGTAAAGAAATAAAGATGACCCAGAGTTTGTTCTCTTATGATAAAGATCCCCTTTAAACTTGAGCATTATAAGCAGGTACATCACACTAATCTAGATAGACTTTTAAGCTCCCAACACAGGGATCAAATTCAGCCAGAGGAAGTTTGCCCAAACAGCCTCACAGATTCCTCCAATTCCTCCACTTTCCAGGCACCAGCCAGAGGTCACTCACTGAGCAGAGATCAGTCAGTGTCTTAAATGGGAGGTGGAGACAGCAAAACTGAGGCTCCAATTTTGCCCTAGGACTTGCACAAGCAAGGAGCAGAAGACATCTCTCACATGACAAACAGCGCAGGAACAGGAGAACAGAGTTTTCTCCCAGCTGCTGGTCTCCCTGCACTCATATTTCATTGAGTGTCCACTCAGATCACATGTAATCTAGCACAGCAGGAGCTGGTGGAGCTGGAGGACCCCAAATCACATACACGAACACCTGCTTACACAGCTTCCTACCCTGAAAGACAACTTGAATGACAGGCACAGTAGGAATCAAGAGAGGAATCCATTTTCCCTCTGGCATCTACCATGTTGGGCTTTCAAGCTTCATTAAAGCTGACATATTAGGAGACTGCAGAAGCAGGAAAGAGAACAGGAACCCATAAACACCGCTTGTAAAAACACTGCTGTTCCAAACACCCTTGTCCCAGCTTCCACATTCTGGGCATGAAAAATGATTCAGGAGAAGGTTAAGAATGGGGAACCATTTTCATCATCCTGTTTTCACTTTTGCTCCACCCTGCACACATTTAGGAGTATTGAGGGGGAGGGGAAGACAGGGCTGAGAACAACTTCTCCATTTAGACAAATGGAAAAAAGGAGTGGGAAGCAATGTGGGAGTACTGCACAACAGCTCCTTGCACAAAGGAAGGAAGGGAGGAAAGCTGACGTGGAAAAGGAAGACCAAAAGGCACAATCACATTCTTTCTTCCCACCTGCTGTAGGACAGCTTTGGCTCCCTTAAAGAAAAAAAATCTAGCTGAAAAGCCCTGCTGGCCTTTGGCAGTAGCAGCAAAGCAGCTTCCCACACTTGTAACGCTGTGTCGTACACAACACTGTCACAGCATAATCAATTAAAAAAATAAAAGTAACCAAACCCAGGAAGCTCTGTTCATACCCATTGTTTGTACATTACAGCACAACCAGTTCTATGGGCCTTACTTGGAGGAAAGATACACAAGAGCACTAATTTCATCACTTTCTTGCTCTGAAGTCTTCATTAACTTGCAATTACATTATCTCCCCTGGCTTTCACTATGATTTCTGTTAAAGAAACTTCTTATTGCCTCGAAAGAATAAGTGACTTCCCGTATGTACTTCATTTAAAATGCCTTCTGCACAGCTAGCGACTCCTTCACCCTTCCTGACCTAATTTCAACACTACACCAAATGAAAATACAGAATGGAAGCTGCTTCCCATCCTCGGTGGAGATCACTTTAGAACACTTCAGTCATGACAGTTACAAATCTGAAGTTATACTACAAAAATTATTAAAGCTAAAGCTACTCAAAAGTAAAATTCTGCTCACAAATGCCTTCAATATTTACCAGAAAAAGAAATCTGAAATCGTTGTAAGAGTTCTAGTACTCTTAAATCATTTCAGAACCCTTGCTATCAGAGCAAATAAAAGGTATGAATACTAACTGCAGTATCAATGTTACAATTTTCAAATTCATATTTTAAAATGTGACTATCACAGTAGCTTCTAAAAAGCTATTCACATTTGAGATGGACCACTATTAGCTACATTCTTATACTTGCACAGAACCACGTAACAACCCTGTTGGCACAGCACTGCTTCAAAGATTTTAGCTGCATTGCACCAGCGAAATTGGGTTACTACAGGCTAAGCAGAACTGAAGTTTTTTCACTGCCTTCTAGAAACTGCCAGAGGTACTTCACGAAAGCACACTCATAACAAAGCTGGGCAACTCAGAAAGTAATCTGAGGCTTTTACCATCATTTTGATGTGGCACCAAAAATGTTAATAAAAGCTGAGTCTGTCAAAAATCATTTACAGATACAAAATGCAGCCTTATGCCTGTCGAATCTGCTTTTCATAGTAATGACTTTATCACACAACTGTTCAGTTTACTACTTCCTGTAACCAGTTCCTTGCTGCCATCCAGAGTTCATACCTTCCACAAAGCATTTTAGACCCTCAAATTTGAGGTTTATTTCCAAAGGAGTAAATAAATTGACTCCCAGAAATTATGAGGGTAGTAGCAGGCTGGTCACATACCTTCTGTCCTGCAATAACAACACGATCTCCCAGTTTCAGGCCAAGCGATAAAAGCATGGCCTTTCCTGTGACATGATCATAGTTTGGAATCATGGCTTTTGAGATGTCACATGAGAGAGGCACTGCATCCAGCAATATCTGCTTGATTTCTTTTGCACTGGCCGCTGCATCTGCCATTTCCAGTGGCATATCTACCGGATCAGGAACCACATCTGCTGGAATTTGCCCTTTGTCATTCTGCAGAAACATAACATAGCATAGAATTTAATGCTGTGACAAGATAAATCTGATTAAGCAAAACCATAGAATTTTATGAAGTGTTTAATCCTCTTTATTAGATATTTTTCCTAGAAGCCAACTATAAAAACACCCACATTTTCAAATAAAGATGCCAAAACATCCTTAAATAGATAAGCTAGCATGTACAGCATCTTATTTTCAAAATTGGCAAATAACCAACGTTTTTAATCTTAAGAACATTATTAGGACTTAGAACACATGAAAACAAAACACCTGTATGTGTATGTACCTGTGTGCCTGAACACAGATTTAGGAAAGGGGCAAGACCTTCCGGTCTGTAATGCCAATACTGTAAAGCTACATCCTCCCAAAGAGTTTGACTTTACCCAGTGTATAGTGTACTCCTTAGTGAGGCTTATTCCAAATGTAAGACAGAATTTAATAAATATATGTTGCATGCACACAATACACAAATGTGATGGCTCACATAAATCACTTGAATAAATCCGTTTGGGTTTATTTCTATACAGACTATCCCATGAGAAATGAACTAAGGACAGAATCCTTTCCAAACATTTCCCATTCCCAGAGAGTATTGATTGTGGCTCCTCTTGTATCCCACGTGAGAGGACAAGTTGTGGGAGCAGCAGCTCCCCCGGAGTTAACCTCAGCCCAAGGCCAGTTGCCCAGACAGCAAGTACTCTCAGGCTGTCGGCAAGTTCTACCTACGCTCTCTTCAACAAAGGCATTAGTGTGGACCTTCATCTGTCTGCCAATTTGCACAAAGTTTGCAGAAACATAATTATCTCAGTCTTCCAAATTTGCCTCAACTGAGCAGCTGGACTCAGACATTACCAGAAGCTCAAAGAGGGGATGATGCAGGGCAAGATTTTACTTGGTTTGATTGCTTAAAAAACAGACTAAAAGTTCAACGGTCCCTGAGCCCCCTATCAATCTATCTCAGTGCTAGAAAATTATAACCCTTACTCAGCATTTACACTCTGCTGTTCTCATGTAATCAAACTCTACACTGCCTCTTGCCAAAACTTTATTGCGAGATTGAAAAATCAAGCACCTACCACTCCTTAAAAATCTCCAGTCATTCTGTATGTAAAAGGTGAGCCCCATTCAACTCACATTACCTTAAAACCAGGATATTGCTGGGTTACAGTTGAGGGGGGAGTTTGTTTCGAGCTTTTAGTCATCACATTAAGGATTGTTTTGGTCACATCAGTCGCACAATTCAGCCCACCAGGTGCCCTTCAAACCTTTGTGCCAACACAAGGCAGGGGCAGAGCAGAGGCAAGAAGGCAAAGTGGGCACAGCGGAAGCCCGAGGGTTGCTCGTCTCAAGGGCAGAGCCACCTCTGCCAGCTCAGAATGCTTGTGCAACTACCAAGCAGCGTTCCCTGTGATCAACAGACTCCTAAACATACAGCTGCCAAGGAATTTGAAACACATACACACACACTAAATAAGGAGACAAAGAAAACCAGCATTTTTAAAGAGATCTAGGTTGAATATCATGAAGAATTGTATGAACAATAATGTTCCAGAAGATTTCACACCAACAGGGCTACATAAAACAATTACTTTTGAATACCCTTAAAACAACTATAATTTCTCATTAAAAAAACTCCAACCTGCATTTGAAAACGGAGAACTGAGATATTGTCTACGCTAAAAAAAACCAAACCTCCAAGCCCTCCCTCCCAAAAAAAAACAAACACAGAAAACAATCAAACCCCAAGATTTGTAGCTAGACACATATAGCAACACTTTACACTATAACTTCGGCCTACTATTAGGTTACTAAGCAGAGCAGTTGATGCTTATGTGTTATCAGTTACTCATGCTAAGACCAGGCTTACTGCTAAGCCGTACACTGCATTTCTGGAGGGCACAGATTGCATTCCTCTATTTCTGAAAAGATCCACCACTGCCATGACAACTGTTGCAAGACACAAAGGAGTATTAATAAATGAAAGCTCAAACAACAGAGAAGAACATATTGAAAGCTGTTTGAACTAATGAACTAGACTGTGACACAAAAATACAAATTTCAACACACAAGTATGACGAAGCATACAAAGTCATCCACTATGAGCTATAAATATTTTTTTCTGAAGCACTCTCACTCCACATAACATATTTTTAACTAATTAAAATCCTGGACAGACTCTTCTGTTTTTCCAGGTACTTTTCAACCTTTTGGTGAATCTACAACCTAACTCCTTACCCTAAAGGCAGGATTTGCTCCATGTTCCAGTAAACACTTGACAGCTCCTGTACATAGGTTAAATGCAGCAATATGTAAAGCTGTTCCAAAATCAAAATCACTACAGGTGGCATCCACATCTGCAATTAAACATCACATGTGAGGTGTGCAAATCTGTTACGTGAACATTTCACCCTACAGATGCCTTGAGAGGGCATCCAGGTTTTACAGTTTATGTTAACATTTATACAGACACCATGATTTACGTATCATATGCATATGAGAAGCAATTCTACATAGAATATCAACCTTATCTGCATCTGTCTATTCATATCATGAACCAACCTGGAAGATGAACATTTACTTTCATTCATTTTCTAATACTGATGCAAAATTGCTGCTGTTCAGGTTGCTCAGCATAGCACGATGTTAATACTGTGCCAATACTAACAAGTGAGTGACTTCAGGTTTGCACATAATTTATTGTTTTAATGTTTCAGAAACATTTATGTTTTATTACTTCTAGGTGTCAAATGTTAAAATGAGATGCATCTTCAACCAGTTGTTTTCCTTTGGAGCAGGCAGTAGGGCAAGGGAAAACTGATTATACCTCCGCTTTAAAATTAATTTAATTACTAATGGCCAAGAACAAAGTAAGAGCTGATGATTTTTATAATTTCGTTGTTTTTAAAGAATGGCACTCAAAAGGGTCTCGCACTGATAATTTGGAAAATGGAGCACTGCATTTGACTAAAGAGATTTAGCATAGTATATATTTCCATCAGTTGTTCCCGATATATCTTTCAATCTGCTATGAAGTTATTACTGTTCTACAAGATTGGAGTTTTAATATCTGTTTAGTCTGAGGCTCCTCTCCTAAATTACACAAGAGAGATGTCATTTTGAGTCAATTATGTATATGGCTGTTAATTACAAATTCCAGTTGATTTAGTACACAAACCAAAGAACAACAAATATTAACAATAATGTTTCAATTTGAAATACTGGTGAGGAACATAAAATTTTCCAGCTCAGGGTTGTACAGTTTCCTAGTATTTTCCAGTATCAGTCTCTGTTCCAACATCCTTATACAGTTATGCTAACCAAACATTTTCAGGGCAAATAAAGCATCAACATATAGAGAAAATATATAAATACATATTACTCTACAGATACGTTAAGTTCACACATACTAATAAAGATTGACTCTGATCGAAGGTAACAAATTTGGGATCAAAATTTAACGGTTTTACAATTGCACTAATTGAACACAATTAGCATGAGAAAGGACTGAATTCACATGCCTCAGTCATAATGACAACTGCATATGCAGATGTATACCAAATGTCAGAAGACATTACCAGTTTAAAACCAAGTAAAAGCTGTGTAGCTGAATACAACCATTGTAACTTCCGTGTTCAATACGACTGTCAAGTATTTTCTGCACACACAGGAATCAATTTTTCAGAAAAACTGATCAGTAACATCAGCTACTGAGCCAGCAACCGTTGCACGTACTCCTAGTTTACAAAATAACCGATGTGTAATTTTGGGGGTTTTAATTAGACTCTGTGACTTCCCTCAGACTTGCAAGCTTCATGCTCAAGAGTTTTTGAACAGTTCTCTTACAGCTGTGATCTAAGTGGGCACAGTACAGGTGACAAAAAGAAACACATAAATATCAAATGCTACCCGGTAACTACCCCCAAACTATCAAGAGGAATTTAATATGCAGCAATGATCTGTCATTAGTAACTCATGCAGGTTATAGTCACTGTCTAACGGCACCCCACAACATTTCTAATTCTCAGACCTGTAACAATTTTTGTATTTAAAACCTCTAAAAATCCAAGATGAAACTCTCTCTGTCATAACAACTGAGAAGTAAATCTGCATAGAGAATTTAACTGCAGAGCACCATAAAGAAAATAGTTTAGCAGCAAATCAAAGGGAAACACCTGGGCTCTACAATGGGTGTCTGAGCTTCAGTACACCACTGTCTTGAAAAGTTATTTATACATTAACAACCATTATTTCTCCAGTTCAGTATGGATCCATCCAAAGCATATTTGCCTTCTACATACATTCTCCCTTCTCTGCAAACTGTCTGACGAAGTAAAGAGCTAAAATTATCCTTTCTATTAATTCAGACCATCCGTTGTTTTCATGCCACAGGGCAAATAATTTTATACATTTCCCAAGATAAAAAACATCAGCTACTTATCCAAGATTTCTCAACTTCTGAGACGCTTAACCAGAGCGGTTTCCTTGGAAATCTGAGCAAAGTCCCACCCACCCCTTCTACAGGCACTGCACAGGAGGAGATGAGAACACCAAATGCAAATGAGGTCTGAAAGAAGACCTAAACTACTGATGCAAATTACGGAGACCGGGCTATTGAAATGTGATGTGGACTTAACTACTGTGCAGTCTCATTTTGTCTTTTGTTACCAACCTACATTTGTCACTTCTTAACAGCGCTGCTTAACAATTACCTCCGCGGTGATTCAAGCCTTGTGTACTCCAAAAACCTACCAGCTTTTCAGAATTTTGAGACAGAGCCTCTAGGAACAACTAACTAAAAAAGGGCATTAATCATTTTGCAAAATGGCAAAATCAGAAGGATATTCAGTAGAACAAATTAACATTTGTACAATTTTAGTATTAAAGTTGCTTACTGGGGTTTGATGTCCTGACCAAATTAGGAACAAGCTGCTCTGGTTCAGAACCATTTCAGTATTTCCATTTGCATTAGTATAAATAGGGCTCCAATTACTAATCCTTCACAGTATCTTTCTGAAAGGCATTATCTATTTATGCCAAACACTAAAGTCAACTATTCCTTACATATGACCTACATAGCCAAGAAACAGGAAAAACAGGCATGTCAAAATTTCCTCACTCCCTGGTTTTCCACATGCTGTTGCCAAATCCCCACTTCTCCCTTACCCTTCTCCCAGCACATCAAACATACTTCTCAATGTTTAAGCAATCTTAAAAATCGTAAGAATTTACCAGAATAGCCACATCTGTTTTCTGCAAACAGCCTCTTAGTCCTCAACGACTTAGAATTAATTATTTAAATTGATAACTCGGAATTAGTTTGCTTTCCATTCTATTTGAAACTTCTCTACCATCTTACACAAAGCTCACATTCAAAAATCAGCAATAGAAACAGTGCAGTAAACCACTAAAAAACAGGTAAAGAGGAAAATGAACCAATGAGGCTGACTAAAAGAATAAGAAATTATTTATGCATAATGGATAAACAAACCCCACACTTAAAAGAGCACTATACACCAGCTTAGGGTCGACAAAACACGGATAACTACATGAAATAAAGGTAACAGTGCCTACCTTTTGGCTTTGCATTTTTCAAAATAACACTGATCAGTTCTGGAACATCAAAGTAGGCAGCATAGTGCAAGGCATTCATATTTGTCCAGCGGCTGCGTAAGCTGCTATCAGCACCCAAATCAATAAGCTGCGTGGCAAATTTTACAGCAGTTTCAACATCACCTGCAAATTGCGTAAAATATGCATTAGTGATTGATTTAGTTGACCTCAAAAAACATACACATGCCTATGTGTAACTCAAAAGGTACATTAAACCCTTCAAGCTCACAGCAGAACAATTACTATGCCTTTCTTTTTAGGATTAGGAGGCATATATCTTTGGCTTTTATCATAAAGGGCTGAAACTTCTACTACTGTGTAAAATAACACTACTTGTTTTTCTCAAAAGTAAATAATGTGTCAGCCATCAAACCCAGGACTTACAGTATCTGACAGAAGAAAAAAAATTATACATCACAATGCTGAAGTTTACCTTAAAATATCTGCCAACACCCGAAAAGATAACCTATGCCAGACCTCCCTCAAACTTACTTCGAACTCAGAGGAGAAGTGGGTTTGGGTCAACGAAAAAAGTAACACAAGGTAGAAAAGCTAATAGGACTACTCAAAGAGAGTCAAAATATGCTCTCGTTGCCACTATTTATGATCATAATAATGCAAACAAAGTTAATTGTTCTCTTCTGATACGAACAGGGTGAAAGAAAGCCAGTCACTCAAATGTTCTAGTTTCACTGCTGTAAAAAAACTGTAGCTTAGCTTGCAATTGGTACCTCAGTCTGAAACTGCCTTTGCTACATGGAATATATGTTCAAGCTGGTACTATTGTTCGCAGTACCTATACCTATAATTTCCTATACTCAAATTCTATACTAAACTTACTCCCAACAGCTCTAACTGCGCTGCAGTTCTGTACCTTCCCTTCTGATGGCCACTAGAAGAGATAAAACCAAGCACTTAAAAAAAAAAAAATCTACTGCAAGTCAGTGGGATTAGTCCTTGTGAATTAATTAGCTTTTTACTCTATAATGACGTTTCTTTACTCACCAATACCATGAGCTCCTGATTTGCAAGTGTAATGCAAGAGAGTCATATCAGTCAGTCCATCTCTGTCATTCACATTGCAACCCCTTTTAATGATCTGATAAGCAAATGGAAAACAAGCACATTTTAGCTCTGGCATATCTCTGACATCAGTAGTTATTCATATGTTATTTCAGATATATTGACTCCAGGATTCATTCCAATGGCTAATAACAAAGAAGCCTGCCAGAATAGACTCTAACTGCAGAACTGACCAACATACACAAATGTAATAAATAATATTATGTGCATATCATTAACCTTCATTATTTACAGATTTTAAGGATTCTTTACATATTCCTTCTAACATATACTTCACATTCTGAAAAGTTAACTTCTTAACTGAACAATAGGAAAATTACTTACAAAGCTCTCCCCTTGTTCTTTGATCTCTCAGCAATACTCATCCCATCCCCTCCAAGAAAAGCCCTCAGTTATACTACAGTAGGAAGAATCTTAACTGTACTTCCACACCTGTCCAGAAAAGCCCATAATCCAGAAGAAGAAAAATAAGAAAGTAGGATGGAATTACTAGAAACAAGATGTCTTCTGAAAGCAGCTTATTGCATGGTGCAAAAATATTTCAGTTCGTATCTCATTTTGTGCCTTGGAAACATTGCCCTGAAGGTCAGGCTTTACCCTAACTTCGTACACTGGAGTGTGGGATTACAGCTAAGCAGGAAACTGAAACACCAAGGTGAAGGGTCTCTACACAACTGCCTTGAGAAGAAACATTGTTTGTATCATCTACGCAAATTGCCTGAATTTTTATCCATCATCTTTCTCTTTCCAAATAAAAGCTGACAACATGTGGAATACAAGGCATGATCAGTCAGTACCTGTTAAAAGGCAGAAACTGTATCTGCATTTATGATTAGTTCTGCTTCTCAATTAACCAGTTTTCTTGGTTGTAAACACAGTACTTAACACTGAAAGCATTCATCGATCTTCATTTATACCTCACCTCATTCCCAATAATATCAATATTCTGCTGGACCTGTGGAACCCACTGCCTTAAGATAGCAAACAATTCAGAAACTGATGTTTTGGGGTCAAAAAGTATTTCTTGGCATGCTGCATCATTGGGATCGAAGAAGGAAAACTCTGTTAAAAAAAAAAGGAATCATTATGTGCAATCCTGAGTTTTAACATGCATCTAATTTTTCAAACTCAGAGGCAAAGAATAGCAGAGAAAGTCACTTCACTACTCAGCACACTGGAAAAGTCAGAATACTGAATTAATTTAGAAATTTTTTTAACATCTGGCCCAATCCTTTAATATAACGTCTTGATTATACTTCTGAAAAAGCTTTGAATCAGCAACCAATACAATGGTACTGCAAGAGTGATTTTAAGTTTAGGCAATAAGTAACAGTGATGTACAATGAGATGCTAATAAGGGTTTAACTGTTGTCCAAGGCAGCCAAAG
Source organism: Cephalopterus ornatus (assembly GCA_013396775.1). Taxonomy (NCBI): domain Eukaryota; kingdom Metazoa; phylum Chordata; class Aves; order Passeriformes; family Cotingidae; genus Cephalopterus; species Cephalopterus ornatus. The sequence continues at coordinate 12,996 of VZRE01005721.1, read as the reverse complement.
GCTGCAGATTCTAATTCCCAAGCACAGACAAGCCTATTGATCTCTCAGTGATCAAATGCATACGTGATCTCTCCATATGCTACAAAACATGTCTGTTCCTTCTTCTTCTGCCACCACAGTTTACATAAAACATACCAAAATATAAACCCATGCTCAAATCAGGAAGGCGTTCTGTGGCCTCCACTATTTTCAGATATATCATGAATGCATCAATCCCAGATGGTGGCAGCTGCAGGTAACAAACACCTTCAAAAATTAAGGCACCAAACCAAGATCAGAAAAAAAATACATTCTGGAAGATTTTAAGCCTCATGTTCTTTAAGGCAATGCAAAGTATAAGTGCATGAAACACCTTGTTATAAAAGTATCATACGTCATGTTAGTTAGAGGTGTACATGTGTGCATGTATATACATACACTCTATTTTAAATATGTGGAATTTCTTCCAACTCTTGAAAATTATATGAAAGAATCTGGACAGCAATGGCTATGAGGAAAGGGAATGGAAGCAGAACCTACTGCCATCAATAAATGACTGAATCATGGCAAACACTGAACTTTTACCCCTTCTGCAGCTATCAGGGAGTTGCCTTTTAGAAAGGTTTCAGATAAATGTACAATGTCAGCTCACATCAGCTGCAGATGCACAGCTCTCAGACTAGACATACAGGTTAAGCAAAATAGGGCATCAACCATCTGGGTGTATGACATGGTATAAACAACTTCTGGATGAATCATCCTAACCTTTCCTCAAAAACAGCATACCTGACTTCCAGATTGGATTAAAAGATAAAGGTACCTACGGAGCTCACTTCCTGGCTATTTAGAGTTCCTCTAACTGCATGGCCTTGGTTCAACAACAGTGGAAAAGGAGGACAACTTCACTGATATTTAACATAAACCTTTATTTGCACACCTAGCATATAAAAAAGCAAATCCCTCATCTCCCAGCACTACACGAACTGTGCTTCTTCCCATGCATTGACACACATCTACTGATTTATCTACTAATATTTACCTTCCACATAAACCACACCGATCTACTGCTGAAAGCCATGAAGTAACCAGACAACTAGGCAGCAAGTTTAATGATCTTGCATGATATTCATGACTCTTAACTCTACCAGGAAGATTTCTAGCTACAAACCTGAACCAAATTATATATCAGAAATCAACTCTAGCAGACTGTTACAATCAGCATGCTACGGTAAAAACCTGACAACATATCAAGTTCTAATAACAGCCATCCTAAGAGCTCAACAGGTGATCAGCTGGAGTCTTTCCAAACTAAAGAATCATTACAGAAAATCTGTTTAAACAAAGAGCTCCATGAAAGGATGACAATGACATCTACGTATTTTAAAACACTACTTCCTCCCCCACTCTGTCTTTCCTATGTATTGATTACAGTGCTCAACTGTACAGGAGAAATAAGTGCACTGAATGTAATGACCAAGAATCTCTCCCTGTCGCAGTTTAACCTCCTTTACCCAGATTCAGTAATATTACTGTTACACAGTAATGAGTAGGCACAGACTGAGTAGAACAGATAGTAGTGACACTGTGGTGCTACTGGAAGATATCACAACACTGTTTGAAAACAGCAAATGGAAGTTTTTTCTAAGGGATAAGAAAGCAGAATGGAATAAATCATGGCAGTACTTCCAGTGGACTAGGACAGACAAGTTACGAGAACACAGCTAAACCATGTAAAGGCAGACGTAAGTACAATAAAATATATCATATGGAACCGTTAAATTCCCAACCTGTGCTAACTTATAAAATGGGTCTCTAGAGTGCCAAGTCTGTCAAAGACAGAACATTATATGTATTTATTTTTCCTGAATACAGCTGATTAATCAAGGTATGGGAAAAATAGAGGTGGAGGCAGTAATTTTTAAGGTATATGGATGCTATTAACACCTTCTGCAACATTCAAAGGCATTCTAATTGTAGCTATCAATGAAGGTTCTTACCTACAGTGACATTTTAATATACTAAATATCCTGTTTAAAATTTTATTATGATTTACACATGTGAAGACAAAACAACATTATTTTGATCACTGATCACTGATATTGCTATAATTTTCTACCACTCATTTCAGTCCTTACCACCACAAACATGTATGCTTCCACAAGAAATATGCCCTTAGAGCCCATACTGAAAGCACAACAGAGGTTTTAAACGTGATGCAGATTAACTTCACTTACTTATTGCAATTTTACATCTTAACACAATATCTAGTTCTACACTGAGATCTTAAAAATTCAACAAATACCTGACCACACAGACAGAAAAGGAAAATATATTATTTAATATGTATGCAATAAGAAAAAAGGAAAAAGCATGGGTCTTCATCTTTCATCTCCTTTAACCAACAAGCCATTTAATAAGCAGAAAATTTTTTCTGAACTGAAGAAATAAATTGATAGTTTTTCTTAAAACTTATTATTCTAATTTATTTTCTGCTCATCACAAATTCATTTTCTGTTAAAAGTACATACCACAGTCTGAAGGCATTGGTGCTGCAGCAACAGAAAAAGTAACAGATGTTTCAGAGTTTGGGAATAAGAACCGTTCTCTTTCAATGAGGGAATCTCCTTCTAAGGAAGGTTCTGGGAGATCCTCTATGGTCATCTTCTAGAAAGACACTTTAGGAGGGAAAAAAATTAATAAATAACCTCACCAGAAGTACTTTAGATTGGTTCTATCGTAGTAAGATATAATGCACAATCAGACTAAAATCTTTCCTTTTTCCAAACACAAACTATTCCTACCATTACACTCTTACAAACTAATAAAGTTAATTAGTAAAAGCTAGTAGAGTATGGTGTCAAGGTCAGCCAACTTTTGGTTTTGACTTCCATCACTATCTTTGCACATTATTAATGGAAAACATCACATTTCTCCCCAGTTTTCCAACTGAGGAGTAAAGAAAACAATAATGCTATAATCAGCAAACACACACTGATGATAAATAGATGTGTTTCACAGCTTTATGAAAACATGGACATTAAGTACCTGTCCTCATACTCTGCATGCATATTCCCTTCCTTCACCATGAGCAAGAACATGCTACCATCTACTGTTTTCTCCCCTTTCAAAATTCTCAGCTCTTTAATCTTCCCACACACAGCTGCAGACATTCATCACCAAGTGATTCACTCCCGGACTCACGATTCCGTATCAGCTCCTCTCCCAGCTTCTCCCCTTGATGTTTCAAAATAGCACACTTACCACAGTGCTGTAACCTCCACTCTGGTGATGTTTCCAGTCGACTTTTCAGGCCTTACAGCAATCTAGGAGAGAGAGTAAATACTAAACGGCCACACAGAGTTACAGCGACACAGTTTAACAACCAGCCCCAGTTACATCCTAGTTATGGTTCCTAGGCTAAGATCAGAGCTGGGCACCATTTTAAGACATTTTATCAGGCAAATTCATTAAGAAATAACAAAAACATTATTCTTAATAGAAACAGGCATTACTGCACTATTGGAGACTAAATCTCACAGCTGAAAAACTGCAATTCTGCATCCTGAATTATCATTATTAAACACTCAAGGTAAAAGCAATGCTTCTACTAACAAACTACATTTTTATTCTGGAGATTGCTATACAGTGCTCTTTTTTCAGTTAATCTGCTTGAGAAAGAACTCATGGAGATTCAAGGAATGTTTGTTTTTATTACATTTAATCTACACACAAGTAAGAAGGAAAAATTAGAAAGAAAAGAAGTAGTCTGTCTTTGAGACTTCTTTTGGGTTTTGCATCTAACACACAACAAGCTATATGAATAGATTTACTTTAATATTTCCCCAGATAAATCTGTCACACTATTTCAAAACCTCACATAATCTACACACTAATATAAAAGGCATTTTAGCAGTGGTTTACAGATGCTGATCTTGAAGTTGTTAAATTAAAACCTCCTTTTCTTGCACACTATACACAGATCACCCTTTCCTCAAGTTGGAAAAAGAGATCCACATTAAAATTGCTCATTTTTCTCCAAGTGGTTTATTTCCTTAGTTTTATGCAGCTGTACAAATCATGTGCTGGCACAAAGGGAAGATAAAGGAGGAGGCCACTGGGAAGGACAGGACTATTTTTTCCCACAGCATTACCAAATTGCATTGGCTTATGTGTTCTTTCATCTAACAAGGCCCAAAATATCACTAATTATTTCAATTAAAAATATCACTACTTATTTCAACTATTATTTTCTTACAGTAAGGAAAAGTTTAGAGTTTACATTTCAAAGGCTTTATAGCCATCATAAACATGACAGCAACAGCTTTCTTGTATGAGGGACTAGAAAGTCTTTTAAGCTGCAAGTCACTAATTAAATTTCTTTTGAAGGACAACAACGAAATTAATCTGCTACCATCTGATATTTGTTCAGAGGCTATGGAAGAACAAAACAAAGCTTTGTAAAACACATGAATCCACAAGAGTTTTTCACAGGTAGAACTTCAGACGCTCTCACAAAATGCACAAAGGAACAAGTAAGATGCGTGAGCACAGAAGAGGTATTAGTTGAACCTGTTAAGCTGGAAAAAGACAAAAGAAATTATAAGCCTTTTGCACAATGCTACCAGCACAACACTGAGGAAACAAAAGAAACACAATGAAAAGTAGCTAGATCCAGTTGAGCAGATGGTGACAGGAAGAGGTGAGGTTCGTCAAGTACGATGACATAAGTTGCTGGAAGTAGAAATCAACAGAGACATCTGAAAATTAACCCAGAAAAGACTGTTCACTGCACACAGGAAAGCAGACCGAACAGAACAGAAACTGTTCAAGTATCCAGGGAATCTTTTATTCTCTGGGGCCACAGGCGAGAACACAACCTGTCACAAAAGTGAAAGGAATTGAGTGCTCAAACTGCCAAAGCAAAGCAGGCAAGGAAACAACCTGTGTTGTCAGGTAGGTGACATGAAGACCTAAGTGTTACAATGCATATGCTGACCCAACTCCACAAAGAATGGCTTCACATGTCCACAGTAGTGCCAACACCCCCACCCAAAGTGTGCACATCCTCACACTCCACGGGATTTGAATTTGGCTCTGGAAATGTATTATCATGCCATGACACAGTAGTGAACCTGCAACGTCAAGGCAACATGTTCTGCGCCCACGACCACTCCAGAGGCTGCTACCTCAGGTGTAAGAACATCACAACTAGTTAACACCACACACGCACACCTGGAAAGGCAAAGGGAAAGCAAAAGGTTGAAAACTATTTCAAAGGAAGGGAAAAGGAAAACGGACACTGTCCTCATAATGACTTCTCTTGTAAGCAAAAACACAACTGTATGAGGTATTAACAATACCCAAGACATACAGATTCAGGTGGGAAGTCCTGGTGAAGTGGAATGGAAGGTATTTCAAAAAGAGCAACAATTTCCCTATATTAGTAAGGGGAGTTTAGAGAGACGGAAACTATTAGAGTGATCCAATAAAAGACCAAATTCTTCTGTTCACAGAATTGCCAAACTACCACAAAGCATAGTTTAGCACAGCAGAGAAAGTATCATACTTACTATTTGCCAGCCATACGTTCTTCCAACTGAATTATATCTGAAAATGAAAAAATAGAAATGTCATTTAAAAAAAAAATAAGAAAAGAAAACTTGAAGGAGCCATCATATGCACATGCACTTTTGTAGACACAACTGAAGAGCACCTATAAGTCTCCTGTTATCTGCACATTACACAGGAATGTGTTGTAGCAAATATATCGGGAAAAAAAAAGTTATATAATACAGGGTCCAACTTTTTCATGTACTCCAGAGCTTGTAATCTGAGATTTATGTTAAAGCACAAGGCCTTCCTGCAAGTGTTGTAAAGACTTGCAAACACTAGAGCACTTGAAGTGATAATGTACGGTTGTGCTAGGGCTTTGATAGCTGAACCTGTCACAAATGTGATGCTATTTTTGACAACAACCACATATAATGGACTCCTTATCGTGTACTTAGACGTGCTCAAGAAGAAAAATTAAGTTCAGAGAACAAGTCTGTTGCACATACACTACCTGTCCACTTCATAACATCTACAACGCAAGTGGCAGACATGTTACATGTACACAGGTACACTCAGGACTGGTTTTTCAAGTGGTGTGTGGGGCCCTCTTGCAACACAGCAGTGTTTTCACAGAATCACAGAACTGTTAGGGTTGGAAGGGGGCCCTGGAGATCACCTAATCCAAGCCCCTGCCAAGGCAGGGTCACCTGGAGCAGGTGACACGGGAACGCATCAAGGCGGGTTCTGAATATCTCCAGAGAGGGAGACTCCACGACCTCCCCGGGCAGCCTGTTCCAGTGCTCTGCCACCCTCAACGTAAAGTTCTTCCTCATGCTGAGGCAGAACTTCTTGTGTTTTAGTCTATGGCCACTGCTCCTCCACCTGTCACCGGGGACCACCAATAAAAAGTCTGGCACCGTCCTCTCGGCACCTGCCTTTGAGGTATTTATACGCACTAATGAGTTCCCCCCTCAGTCTTCTCCAAACTCCCGCAGTCTCTCCTCATGAGAGAGATGCTCCAGCCCCCTAACCATCTTTGCGGCCCTCCGCCGCACCAGCGTTTTGACCAGCTGGGAGATCCAGGGCGCTCAGGTTCCGGAGCTCTCCAGGCCGGCTCTGCTCGCTCGGAGCCGCCCGCGTCACCTCCCCCAGCGCACGGGCACGCACCGCTCACACGGGGGGTTCTCACAGCGAACCCCCGGAGGCCGGGGGCGCTCCCACTGACACCTCCCGGGGCCGCAGCCCTCGCCCGGCC
>VZRE01005720.1:0-192210 GCA_013396775.1 Cephalopterus ornatus | reverse complement strand
AGCAGCCTCGGAAAGCTTTGTTTTTCTTCTACATATTTAAGGAAAAGATCTTATGAAATAAAAAAACCAGTGTACTTCAGAAAAATAAAATATCAGTGTTGTATTTGTAAGAAACAGAAACATCAACCATGACCTACTAATGAAATTTTACTAATTTCTTCAGGAGAGTTTTATGTTGATGGAAGAAATGTCACCCTAGTCCATAGGAAGGTCATTTTTTATCTTTGTCAATGAAATGAATAAAACTTCACAATCCATAATTCCAGTGAATGAATTGTCCCATTTCTGACTGACAGGTTAGCTAAGTGCAATATATGCCAAATGGTTAATAAAAGAGTGCATGGATCTGTTACACTGGGAACACCAGATCCTACATGGTGATTATGTGCTGAGAAATTAACTTCCTTGATGAGGTGCAAAGCCAACCAGATGTAGTATGTCCATCACTAAGTCACTCTGCCAGCCTTCCCGATACGCAGTCTTGAACCTTTCTGCAAAGGAAAGGGGTTTTTCCATTTTAAATATTTTGGAAATACTAAAATTAATATACAATGATTTTGTAGGGAAACTATAAAACAAGTTTATGATACTCAAATAATACATGTTCATAGAACATATGTGGTCTTTGGAGAAATGGTCTCTCGGTCTTGAGCATATAGTGTCGTCAAATTAGGGTCCTGACTTTGGCCTGTGGCTTATAACTCCTTCTACAACATCAATGAATGTAGTTCCAAGAAGACAGGATTCGTAGAGCCAAAATGGGAAGGAGATGTAACTGTCTTGCAGAAAGACTTGATTAAGCTTCTGACCTTTCTGTTTCCAGAACTCTCTGTAATAACTTTGATTTTAGAAAATCTTTAGCTAGAACTAACAGACAGTATTTCTTACTTCCAAACTGAAACTGGAAAATATACCAGAAGCTGAGCTATTCAGAAGAATCCACCAACCTGAAGTCCCTTTTGTCGCTCTCTAGGCTGTTGCTAACACAAAACATTAAAAGAAGATTATTACGGACCACTATAATAACTATTTGTTCCAAACTTCCTTTAGTACCAGTCACTGAGGTGGAATGCAATGGAGTATTTCCAAACAAGCTAGGTCACCGACTTTAAATGTTGTGGAATTTCCATTTAGTCTGCCTGTTCCCTTGAGTTTATCCTTAAATCTAATCATTCTGACATCTCAAATACCTGGTTGACTCTGCTTCCTCAGCATAATATACTAGACTGCTCAAGAGATATGGTATAGATATTGCAGATCAGAGACAGGTCTAGAAATGTGGCTTTGTGCTTCTTCTATGTTGCCAGAATGTAGGGTTTCTGCAGGAATTGGAAAAGCCTGTGACACAAACGACCCTGGAGACTTCTTTGCTAATGATCATGTTTTGATCTATGAATACTATCTCATGAGGATTTTTGTAGAGATAGCATGAGGCTGCTACAGAAGTGCAACTGGATAGCTTTTTCCCATCCAGATTTCACATTTCCAAACTTACACATCCCCAGGTGTTTGGGAAATGACATAGGGTCCAGAATCTTCCTTACTATCTGTAAATCATGAGGTCCCTGTAGTTTATATTTTCATCATTAATCTTTTGTTTTTGTGAGAGCTTCCAGTGATCCAGATGTGGTCACAAGTTCAGTCATGACGTCCCAAAGGTTTGCAAGTTAATTTTTTTTCTCTTTATCTCTGATCATGCTCTGGATGACATCCAGTGGTACATTTAGCACAACTGCAACAGATAAGTTTTTCAGACAAAGAAAAAGGCTAATGTTTTTTCCGAGCCAGTGCATATACTGATATTGCAGCACCCACTGGCCTGCGTAGTGTTTCTATATATTTTATTTGCATGGAATAATTTTCTCCATGGGAACCAATAGAAGGGATAAAGTCTCCAGAATTCTTTCCAACAAGAAACCAAGAGAACAGTTTTAGATTAAGAGGGAATGGCATATAAGGAGCAGCAAAAAATGAAATGCTGCTACCATTTAGGTGATTGTGATGTAAGTTGTCTTTGTTTCTTTACAACCAGCACATTCAGCAAGAAAGTGTCTTAACAGGCCTGGAAAGCAGATCTTTAAACATTCCCTTGCTCTGGGAACTTCTAGTTCACAGCCAATGAATCTGTTTTGAAACTCTTAAAGGAAACAGTTACATTAGGTCATGTCTGTTGACTTTGCATCTTGCAACATTGATTCATCACCTTAAAAAGCTTTGGAAATCAACTTGGAGACAAGGTCTCTCCTCATTTCTTCCGCAGAATGCTATTTCAGTTTTCCATTTAGAAACCTCTGGTTGCATCTGCTCTTTTGCTCTGCATTGTCCCAACAGAGTTGAAGTTCAGCAGACTTCAGTGATGGATCTGCTCGTGCCACTGAGGATATAGTTCAGTTGTCAAGACGTTATCATGGATCCTTACTGTGCTTCAAAGACAAAATACCATGCATTCATTCAGCCCTGTCACTCTTCTGGTTTCTGCTGAAACTTGAAATGTTTTGAAAGCACCAACATATATTCAGCTTCAGTGGTGAATATGCTGAAAGAACTTCTAGTGAAGTTTATTATTTTTACTGCTGAGTCTAGATAGAGACACTCTTCATGGTGTGGAAGTAGAAAACTCTTAAAGAGGATAAGAAGCAGAAGTCTTAGTGACAAATGTATATTAAAAGAAGCAAATTCCTATTATGGTACTTTTGGAAGTTTTTACATTCTAATTCAGAAGATAGTTTACTCAGCTTTGCTTGGATTACTAAAGATATCAGCACACTAGTCTAAGTCATTGAAATATGAGTAAGTGCAGAACCAACAGCATTCTGAGAACATTCAAGATGGTTCTTTTCAAAAGTAAGAGCAATAAGATGAGCTGTTTCAGAAATCTACTCTGTTCTGGGACAGAGTACCTTTGAATATTTGCCAGTGAGTAAAAAAGACACTTCAGCATTTCAACTGAAGAAAGATTGGTGCAAATTGCACTGTTATCTAGTAAAGTAAGCAAATTGCACTTTTATCTAGTAGAATAAAAGCTCATAGTGCCTACAAGAAATAGTTAAGCCCATTCTAGAAGAACACACTAATGCCTTTGTGCTCTGAACAGAAGAGATTACTACATGCAGACATTTCCCAACCAATTAATACCTTTCTTATTTAAATAAAACAGCAGAACTACCAATTGAGATGTATGGCTTTTAAATTGTTTGTGGTGCCTCTTAACAAAATGCTTTACAAATGTTCATGATCATTTTAGAGAGACAATTATACAGGATAGAGAGCTGTATGCTTTCATTTCTGTGGATAAATGTTTGTTAAAAACTTTGCTAAAAAATGAAAATAAGTTGTTCTTTTCAATGCTAGGAACTGGAATTTCTTTGTTGTTGTTTAAATTACATACATACTTTTATCTTACTTTTCAGTAGATTGCATATATTGCCCCAAAAACTTTTGGTCAAATAGGGAGTCAAAAACCACTGTTGATGATTTGCAAGAAAAAATAAGTTTGAACAAGGCTGCAAGTACAGAATTCAGCAGCTTTAATGCCATTTCTGATTCCTAGATAGTTTTGGAAAAAATAACTAAGAGGATTGTGAAGTATTGAATCAGTTCTCTTCTGTCAAAGGACTTTAAAAACTCCTGACTACACATTTACACTCAACTCACTGCTGTCTAGCAAGAAAGGTGGAAAATTCTATTAAAAAAGTAATGTTCCAGGCAAAGAGTTGCTGAAATTCACATTGGAAGGTGGACTACAGATTTCCCACTTCCAGTTTAGAAAAATAGTAATGAAAAATATGCTTTGCTTGAAGAAGGAAAATGTGGGATTCAGAGCTTCTAGAAGGCCGTTTTCTCAAAAGCTGGTTCTGATTCCAAAAAACAATAAGTTCCATATAATTTTTGTTGTTGGCAAGAGACAACAAAATGACAATCATGACACATGCAATAAGAAAGGTGGTGTTGGGCAGTGTCTCATAGAACATGAGATTTGCCAGCTGCCTGTCAGAGGAGAAAATCCTACACATAAATTTAGACCCACACAAGTGGTTCCTGGATCTTGGAGCTTGTGGATCATACCTTCTGATCCACCTTCAACACCTTGGCACTGTTACACCCTGCTAGTGCCCTTCTCTTGGGAAAAAAAATCTTTATGGCTTTGACAGGAAAAGTTCAGAAGTCTACTTTTTAATGAAGAAAGTGCAGCAGTAAAGTGCTAGTCCAGTTCATTCTTGTATGAATTTAGTATATCATATTAAAAGAAATGGCAGCTAGTGTTTTCAAAATGGTATCTCTCTACTTAGGTGCTTTAAATTAAATTGTGTGAATAAAATTAATATACCTTTCAGGAGAATTTGGCAAATTAATTCTCAGCTGAAAGTTTCTGCCCTGTACTGGGTCTGGTTTGGATAGCGTTAACTTTTTTATAGCAGCCTGGGTGATGCTGTGTTTTGGATTTGTGACTAAAATAGCCTTGATAACACACCAGTGTTTTGGCTGTTGCTGAACAGTACTTGAGCAGTGTCAAGGATTTCTCTTTTTATTGGTCTGCCCCAACAGAAAGTAGACTGTGGATTTGCAGGTCATTGGGAGGGGTCATAGCTTGGACAGCTGACCTGAGCTGGCCAAAGGGATAGATATAACAGACCATATAACATCATGTTCAGCAATAAAAACTGGAGTAGAGAAAGAAGAAGGGTTTGGCTTCTGAGGTGATTCTTTGTTTGGAGACAGGCCTAGGCATCAGTCTACATGTGAGAAGTGGCAAATGATTTTCTTCACTTTGCAGTTTGGTGGGTTTTTTTTTCTTTTTTTCTTTCACATATTAAACTGTTTTTATCTTGACGCACAAATTTTCATGCTTTTATTTTTCCTGTTTTTTCCCGTCACCCTGCTGGAGTGGTTGGGGATAAGCAGGTGTGTGAGTGCTTGGATGCTGACAGGGTCCAACCCACCACACATCTGTATGCTCAGGTATTTACTTTTCCGCTAGATTGAGAAGGTTGCAGTTAATTCTGTTTATAGCCCATCCAAACAGGGAAACGCTTGATCAGCAGCCACTGATGAAATCACCTCTACTCAGGCAATGATTAAGGCAGTTAAGGGTTGTTCCCCTCATGGAATCAGAATATCCTTCATTAGAAGGGACCCATGAGAATCAGTGAGTCCAACTCTTGGCCCTGCACAGGGGAGGCCCAAGAATCATATCATGTGCTGGAGAGTGTTGTCCAAATGCTTCTTGAACACAGACAGGCTTGATGCTGTGACCACTTCCCCTACTTCAGTGCTCAGCTACCCTCTGGGTAAAAAACTTTCTCCTGATATCTAACATAAACCTCTCCTGACTCTGCTTCGTACCATTTTCTCAAGTCATAACTCTGGTCATGAGAGTGAAGAGGTCGGTGCCTGCCTTTCCACTTCCTTTGTGAGAAAGTTGTAGATTGCAATGAGCTCTCCTCTCAGTCTCCTTTTCTCCAGGCTGAACAAACCAAGTGACCTCAGCTGCTCCTCATACAGTTTCCTCTCTAGACTCTTTACCATGTTCATAGCCCTCCTCTGGATCTTTCTAATGGCTTTATATCCTTCTTATGTTGTGGTGCCCAGAACTGCACACGATATTCAAAGTGAGACCACACCAGTGCAGAGTAGAGTGGGACAATCACCTCCCTCAACTGGCTTGCAGCGCTGTGCCTAATGACCCTGCTGGCTGCCAGGGCGCTGCTGACTCATATTCAACTTTCTGTCAGCCAGAGCCCCCAGGTCCCTTTCTGTGACGCTGCTTTCCAGCGTCTCATTCCCCAGTCTGTATGTACATTCAGGACTGTCACATCCCAAGTGCAGAATCCAACACTTCTCTTTCTTAAACTTCATATCATTAGTAATTACCCACCTCTCTAATTTTTTGAGGTCTTTCTGCAGGGCCTCCCTGCCTTCAAGGGAGTCAACAGCTCCTCCCAATTTAATCTCTGCAAACTTGCTTAGTGTTCCTTCAAGTGCTGTGTCCACATTATTTATGAAGATGTTGAAGAGAACTGGTGCTAAAATGGAGCTCTTGAAGTGCTTGGGAGTAAAGGATGACGCAGTTGGTTTCAGTAAGGTGCTATGTTTCATCTTCTACCTACCCACTCAGCATGAGTTATTGGCACTGTTATTGCCGCCCCCAGTACAGGGGAGAGACTTATGTGTGGTAATGCATAGTCCTAGAAAACTAAAAGTTTTACTTGTACTTGGCTCATGTCGCTCAGTACTTGCAATTGGTTTTATTTAACTTTGGTAGTCCTTTAATAAAGATAATCCTTTAATATGTTATATAAAATAATAATCCTATTATAGAGACACTTTTTAGAGACCTAGTAGTAAATGAAGAGCTAATTCTGGTTTTAATGATTTAAAGCGTTAATTTAGAGTTGCTGGCATTTTTGTTATGTCCGTGTAGTTTAATGTAGTAGCCAAAGTCCAAGAAAAAGAATTAATTAAATCAAGATTTTAACTAAAGTGTCTAGCTGTGCACTTGCTTTTCAGTAAATACATATAATGTTGTAGGAGTCTAAAACGTGTACAAATTGCATAATTTCTTCAGTATATGTTCATCTTATTGACTTCTTAAAGAGCTAAGAATTTAACCTGATGTGTTGCTTAAGAATACTAGTAAACCATTAGTATTGGTTTGAATTGGTTTCCAATAATATTTTGTTTTTAGAAATTACTTGGATGAAATGCAAGCATTTGACTGTTTAATAAAATTAATCTAAAGTCTAAAAAATTTTTGATTATATCACATGAAGTGGAATATATCAATTACATTTAATTACATAAGGGTAGTTATAAATGAATATGTATTTTTATATATATATATGTAAATATATAAATATGTCAAATAAATTATTAAATTCCATAAAGGATAGTTATAAATTTTCATAAGGTAACGTCACCGCTGGGCTTCAGTGCTAAAACTTCCATACAGAAAACTGGAAGTATGTTTCTAAAGATCTATCTCTAAAACTCTTTGAATAATTTTTTTATTGACAATAATGAGGAGAGATTTCTTCTCCTTATGTAATTAGTTTGCTTAATGAGCAATTGACATTACTTTTAAATTGTACAGTGCAAAAAATTTTTCCTAAATTAAGTATATATTTATTTGAGAATGCTCCTGAATGTTCACTGTCTTGAAATATAAAAGGTTATGTCCTCCTTTTCCCTCCTGGCTGGATCTATTAATAGTACATCCAGCTACCAGTATTTCATTCTGCTAATCCAAGGCTTTCATTAACAAAAGAACCTTAATGTGAAGAATTTATGGCTGGTTCACTTTAACATGGATCTAAAGATTAGGGATACTGCTTTAATTCATATGTTGGAAGAGAATTGGAATACTGATTGGTCAAGATTGTTTCAAAGATTTCTCTCTAAAGAAATTCAGCCCAAATCAAGAAATATGAATTGCCTATTATGCTTGGTAGATTTACTTGAAGAATTTTCAGATTCAAATCTGAATTTGTCCAGCTACATATAGGGCATACCCTGATGTTGTACCCAAAAAGGGGGGAGGGGGGGAAGAAAGAAGCAAATTTATGGTTTTTGTAAGCAGTTGTTACCCCTTCTTAAGAGAGTTCCATTAATGTTTCAACCTGTGATTTCTAATTCTGAAGATAAATTAATTTCTTATGGTCCAAACTGTTCTCGAACTGTTTTCTTTTATGTTTTTCCTCTCCTTTTATTTATTTATTTAATTATTTGTTTGTTTGTTTATTTATTTATTGTTCTATGTGAGAAACCTTTTTTTGTAAATCTGTTTCTGGGAATAATAAGCACAGAGCCTCATACTGCATCAAAATATAGCAGGTATTAGAGTGTGAATGTAAGTAAAGCAAGCAAACCTTATTCTGTGAATGCAGGAAGTCACCAGAATGTTTTTACAAGAGTTTGGCAGATCTGAATAATTAAGATATAGGAGTCTGACTCAATAGTCTTCCATCTCTCCTAAGTCGAAATGTATGCACAGAGAAAACAAAAAGCTAAGAAAGCTGTCTTTCATTGCTTTTTTGTCATGAGATTATTCCTTCTGCAAATGTCTTTGTTGTACGAAAATGTCACTGGATTCACTAGGCTTGTACAGACTTTGCTTGCTCTGGCTAACTGGATTTTTTGCATAAGCATATAGCAAGCATGTGAGCAACAGGGAATGCATGAGGAAAGGAGGAAAGAAAAAAAAAGAGAAAATCCCTCACCATGAGGGGAAATCATTTGCTCATGGCATATTGTTCCTGAAGAAGCTGGTTGTCAGTGATGGCATGGCAGACAATTTTTGGTTGAATGATCTAACTTTATGAAATAAATTGAAAAGGGAAGGATGGGATGATGGAATCTATAACCACCATCCTTGAGGATAGCTTGTCCAAACATAAAGTTACGAAGACACGGAGTCTAGATGGCTGAAATCTTTTAAAAAGTTGTTGCAAAAATAACGCATTTTACAAATTAGGAGTGAAAAAATCATTTAAAAGAGCAGAAAATAAGGTTGCTTGAGTACCTTCCAGATTTCTTTTTCATCTTCATCAAAGGAAAACTCATTTTTATAGAGTTCTACTATGTCTTATGTGTTTTATTTTGAAACTACTGTACTTCAGTTAAAGTTTAGTTAGTCTTAAATTATTCTTTTTAGTTGAAACTTGGTTTAATGAATATGATAACATCATTTGTAAAAATTCAGTCACTTGACTTTAGACATCTTCTATTTTTTTTTTTAATGTAAAAGGTGTCATGTAGGAAACTTGTAAAAAGCTACCTATTGTGTTAGTGCAATACATGATAAAATACCAGATTGTCAAGGTATACATATAAATAATAATTTTAATGCCGATATAATATATAATTTATAATTCTAAAGCTGAAGAAATATGTTCTCATGTATATATGTAAAAATGTATCTTTTTATATGATTCTGAGGTATGCTTTTAAAATGGGAATGTATTTCATTCGTAGATGTTACTTATTTCAATTTGTCTTGAGGAACTGAAGATCAGTGTACAGGCAGAAGGGCAAGTTGTCAAATGGCAGCTTCTTGGGGGTTGGAAGTACTGTTTCTTAATGGCTGAGTTTTACTCTATTATTCTCACTTTTATTAAATATGTTCTGCAAATATTGCTATTACTTGTCATATTTATTGCATTTTTTCCTACACTGACTATATTTTAAGGCTACAGAAATACAGAGCAAATCAACAAATAATATTGAATCTGAGACAACTATTTGTTGGTTGGTTTGTTAGCTTGTTGGGGTTTTTTTGTAATTCCTTTTCCTGTCTGAAGTATATTACATCAGTTATTATCTGTGGGCTCATGTTTATGAACTCCATTGCAGGTCAGTTCCTCCTTGAAGAATCCCGCCTGATAGAAGCAGCTGAAATGGCAAAAAAAGCAGCTGAACTTGATAATATGGAATTTGATGTTGTTTTCAATGCAGCCCATATGCTCAGGTTAGTGCTTTTACAGCTACCTTACTTGATTTTCCTCTCTTATTTCGAAGGAAAAAAGTAATTTTAGCCCTTGCTTATGCAGGAATCTTTTTAAAGCCCGGTAACTTTTGAATAATTCAATATTTCTAATAAGATACAAAGAACTGGAATTAAACTATTGCAGGATTTAGCACTTTCCATTTCTAATTTTCTGTGTATTATCTCATAATTTCTTACCTTCAAAATTTCTGTACTTTACAAGAATGTAATCCATTTTGCTTGCATAGAAGAATAAGTGTTTCTTTTGTGAAGAACCTTCTGCAGGACTTCCTTTCACCTGATTTTTAAAAATTTAGTGTGAAAAGATGAGACCATATTTCTGTTCTAGATGTAAATAGAGAATATTAAAAATTTCTGTTAGTAGGGAACACTACAGTAATTAGAAATCTAAATATTCCCAGGCTAATAATGACTTTGAGACTCATAGGGGCACTTAGTGATATTCTCAGAATCTGTGATTTAAAATGAAGTCTTATATTTAATTCTGTTCTGTCTGAATAGAATTAAATTTTGGACTTCTTTTTTAGCTTTTGAAGATGACAGACCAGGTTATTCAGTAACATTAAGCTTCTGTCTGTGAGTTTAACATTATCATTAAACTCACATTACTGTAATAGGTATCCTTCATGCTTATTTCTAGGATAACTATCCAATTATTGTCTATTGTCCGCTTAACAGCTGTAAGGATGCTTGATTTCATTTAGATGATATCTAAGCATAGAAAATGCATGAAAAAGGAAATAAAAAACTTCATTAGCACAAAACAATTCATGAGATAATTTCTCTGATGAAGATATCTCACTAGGCTCTTTATACTTTTAACATTTTAAATATGAAATGAAACAAAAGGAAAATTGTATAAAAGAGAAGGAAAATGGTATAAAACAGAAGGTAGAATCGGCTTCAGGCAAGTGACCCTTGTTTCCGAATTGCAGTTTCTATACCATGATTTTGAAATATGCTCCAAAACACCTTTTGAAAAATAACTCTTACTGCTTGTAGATTAGAAGGGAAACCAAGAAAAATGGTTCACTGGTAAATAATAGTTTGACCTGACTCAGGTGTATGAGCTATTTTAAAGATCCTTGCCTTTCCCCGATTATATTGTGAATGATATCTCTTGAGACAGAGTTCAGTAATTTTAAACATTTAGATTAATGTTACAAATTCACAGACAGAAGCATAGCAAGCAGCTGAATTCAAAGGGGTATAGAGAGTGTCAGAGTCCTGATTTCAGTGAGTGTGTTGTGGAAGATAAGTTTATGTGGTGTGATTGTGTGTATTTTAAAATGTGATGATGTAGATCAATACTATTTTGGAAATAGGTTTAATAAATCTCTCACTTTCTCTGTGAGCGCTGAGTGAAGTATCCAAAGTCTTGAAGGCATGTGTGTTTACATCTGGATATGAGTGTTTTTTTCACTTTTAAAGTAACAGCAATGCTGCTGTACTGTACGGCCATGGTTAACCTTCTTAATCTGATTGGGAGTATTCTGTTTTTGGGGCGCCTTGACCAGCATTGAGCTCAGTGATTCTAAGATGCATTCTCCATTTTTATTGTAAGCAAAAAGCCAAAACCTAAAGAAACAAAGAAAAACTCACCACAGCAAAACCCTTAAAATAAAAAGGGCCTGTTTTAGTTTAGCTGTGCTGCTTTGGGATACCCAGTTGGTATAATTTTTCACTTACATGCTCAGCTCTCTTTGTGGAAGATTATAATTGTCTACTTAATGTGCTCTAGGAGTCTGAAATAGTCTGGAGGATTTAGCAAGAGCAGGGTGGCAAAGTTAAATTCGGTGCTGCTAAGCATTTGCTTAAAAGCCTCACGTGTGAGCATCTGACTGATTTTTGCTGAAAGGTTATGATTCTGTTGTCTGTCCTTGTTCACTGCTCTACTTAGGAATTGATTTAAATATATTGCTTCTGTAAGACGTGTTGGACAAGGGCAATGTGTATTCATTCATTGGAACAGAGCAGCTACAAATCCATTGTGAGTCTGCAGGACTTCAGAACCAGCTGATTTTCAGGATCTTTAGAACAACAGAGAGCTGAGGTGATTCCAAGACGAAAGCAGATACCAAGACACAAAAGAGGAAGGAAAGAAGGAAATAAACCAACTAGCATAGAGTGACACAGCTAGGAACTGAGAATGCTAAATGCAGTCATAAATAAAAGGCTGAAATAGTTTCATGTAGGTGACCAAGTGCTCTTTAGGTACCCTAGAGAGCTATAAAAACTGACGGTAAGTAAGAATTTTGAATGAACTGCACACAGCTGTGAGGTCGAAAACACATTATAGAAGTTCACAGAGCATGAAAATTAATTGACTCTGGTGAGTGAGATGGGATAAATTTTAAAGATGTGTTGTGGACTAAGAGACAGAAATTGATACTAATGTGGATGATGCAAGGTTTCCAAAATGACTGCAAGATAATAACAACAGCTTAGGTTTTTGTACAAATTCTAATTTTTTTTTCAGACCAAATATTCTACCCACTGATGTATTTTTGAATTAGGAGGGAATTATCTCTCCCTCCTGTCTTACTACTGTTTCCACCATTAGCCTAAGGAGTGTCACAAGACTGAGAAAGGTGAAGACATTTCTTCAGTATCACATGCAACTTCTTTCAAATTTGGTTTACAGCTGTTTTGGATGGAAACTAATCACAGTATTCCTTCAAAGTTCAATTTATTTTTCTACTCTAGTGGTAAAATATTTTCCTTTATTTTAATCCCCTTAGTCTATGAGAAAAAAGAAATTAAATTAAAACACAACCTCAATAAAAATTTGCAACTTTTGAAAACTTTGAACTAGATTACTGCAAGATAATCTTCTTTTTCTTTAATTTGCAACAGAATTGTTAACTAGGTCCGAATGCAGTAGTTGTATTTATAGATAGCCTGTTCTCAGTTTAGCAGTCACGAGAACTTCTGCTCCTCGTGTCATTCCAACATTGCTTACTTCCTTTTTTTGTGACTGAATCTGAAGTAAAAAAATTAACAACTGAGTTAGTTCTGTTTGTATTATTGAGAGACCTCCCTGCTCCTAATTGCACATAGTTTTGTTTTTTTTTCCCTAAATGACTTCTGTAGCATCCTGAAAATGCAATGCGAGATGAATCAAGTCATCTGTAAGAGGGGTGAGATGGGAGATGAATGTAATTCATTTCTTTGCAACAGTGTGGTAACTTTTAACTTGCATAATACTTGCCTGTAAAATTTATTATCTCAACAAGTTTGTTTTCCAGACAGCTTTCTTCAAGGGTCATGCAGCTCTTTGGGTGGTTCTTAAAACAGTATCTGGTCATGTGTTTTACTTTTGTACTATTTCTAGTGCTCTTACTTGTAGGAATTTGAAGTCCTTCAGAAAACCTAGATACATTTTAATGAAATGCAGTGAAGCATGCGTTTGTAATGCCGTACCTTCAGTGACTAGGTCATGTATTAACAAGTACTAAGTTTCACTTTTTAAGTTTTACACTAGGTGATCTGCTATGAGCTAGACTTCCTGTGGTCTGGAAGAGGATTATTTTTAGAATGAGGGGTGGCAGTGGGGTGACACTGCCGTACTAATTAGAAACAGGAAAAGAGCTTCATGTTGTCTTCACAGGAAAACAAACTTAGGA
Source organism: Cephalopterus ornatus (assembly GCA_013396775.1). NCBI lineage: Eukaryota > Metazoa > Chordata > Aves > Passeriformes > Cotingidae > Cephalopterus > Cephalopterus ornatus. The sequence continues at coordinate 179,082 of VZRE01005720.1, read as the reverse complement.
AGAAGACCTGTTTTCTTAAAAGCACATTTTATAGGAATAATTAGTTTTTTCATACTTCTTTAAGTGGGTTATTCTGGGGAACTCTCATATTATATGAAGTTATAGCATGTTTGTTGGCTGTTTAAAAACAAGTCTAAATTAGACTTGCAATATTACATGACATGGTCTTTGTTTCTCAGTGAATTTCTGTAAGAGTATTTTGTCTCTCCAAAATACACTGATTGAACATGGAGTGTAGTTGCTGACACAGTCTCATAGGCACAACTTCACCCTCTGTTATTGTCTCAACAGTTTATATTCATTCTTTAATTACTGTCTATGTGCTTAATGTATGGCAAAGCATATAGTTTATTTAAAATTTTTAAACAAAAAATGTATATGAACAGTTAGAGGTATAAAACCTGATTATGATTTTATTGTGATGCAAAAAAATCCATTAAGAATGCCAAGTATCAACATTCAGTATTTAAAAATAGGAATCTGTGAAGAAAAATTCTTTGTAGCTGGGCTGACATCCATGATTTCATTGCAAAAAATAATCAACAGTCTGAAGCCTTGTACCAAGCAAGAGGCAGGTTAAAACGAACCCTTTCTCAGTCACATGTCTATGTATCTAAACCAGTCAGCACTGGTGGTGTTTTTATCTTATAACAATATTTTTTCCAGTGATCAACATAAAGATTCAAAATTAATGTAAACTGTGGGTCAGGATAATCCAAGTGATGTGCTGTCAAGCACGTTTATGAGGTGTCACCATCAGTCAGCTGGAACTGAATACAGGGAATTGGTTGGTCTGGAGGCTCGGGTTAAGAGATATGAGAGAATAAAAAGAGAAAACATTTTTGTCCCTTAAAACAAGATTGAATGCTAGTGCTAATAGGTGAAATCAGAAGTGTTTTCAAGGTCAGTCCTCATGAAAAGATTTAGGATAGAGGTTGAAATATATCTCATAACTATGAAAAGGACTCTGTCTTCTGAACTTCTCTTTGCTCCCTTTCCTTCCTTTCTGTTTTATTATCAACATTTTATCTAATATTTTACTCTAATGTGAATTATGTTACCTTTAGTAGTGTCCTTCCCTTATTTGACGTTGATCCAGAGCTCTTTACTGCTCAGTGGCTTAGGGTTACTGTAATTTCCTACCTCTGTGCCTTTAATTTTTCTCGAGGGAAAGCTATTTCAGGGCTTAACGTAATGAATTTCTAGCTTAGATTTGCAGTGAAAATGGGATCCAGAATTCTGAAGCATCTTAAGTAGGGGAACTGATGTTGAATTCCCCAGAAATGGAACTGGCATTTTCCTGACCAGATTACCTATGTTGTGCATGCATTTCTATAAACTGTTTTTAATTGAAAACTATACATTCAAACTGATTTCAACTTAGCAATTAATGATCCATGTTCCAAGATGTACACATGGGAGGAAAGCAAGCCATGTATTTCCACTGGGCTAAAAGGTATTTTAATGTGTTCCACATTCACATGCCAACAACACTTTCTGGAGGTGAAGTGTACCATTTGTATTTGCCTCCTGGGTAAGGCACCTTGTTTATTGTACGTTATTTCGCCATGTTCAGAAGTGCTTTGAGTCCTGACAGTTTTGTGCAAACAGGGGACAAAAAAAAAAAAGCTATGTATCATGTTTCATTTTACAGCACCTTGTTGTAAATCCTGAAATTCGTAAGTATGAAATTTTTTTTTTTCCCAGTCATTTCAAGTGCTACTGATGCCCAGCAGGAGAGATTCTCAGAAGCAGGTTGCATGAATATTTTTAGATATTCAATCATTTCTAACCACTGCAACCACTGAGTAAATGATACATGTGAAAAGTAATTTAAAACAGTTAACAAGTATAAACCAAGTTCTACTTAGCAATTGTTACTCAGGAAGTGGTTTCATCTTGCACAGGAATTACGTGAGAAACTTCAAAGGGATTATCCTTCTCCCCTTCTCCTTCCAAGACCAATAGCTGTCAAAATGTATTGATTTGGATTAATTGACTATCATGTATTAAGTGGCTAATGTTTAAAATCTGGATGGATAGGAACATAAAATTAGAACACAGTTTGATTACTGAAAAACAAAGCATGTAAAGGCTCCTGTAATGAACAAGGTAAAATCTCCAGGCACATGTGCTGAGTTGATTGATACTCTTTGAATTATTAACTGTTCTCAAAAGCAGAAAAAAAGGAAAAAAAAAGTCAGATGGCCAACTCTACTGAGTGTTATTCTTGTCTAATTTTTTGATTTTGCGTCACAGAAATGCATCTGTGTTATGTAATCACATAACAAACACAAATATGCTGAAGATCTCCTGTCCTAACTCTCTTATGAAAGGACCTGTCTCTTCATAGGAAAAAAGGAAATAATTTTAGAAGAAGATATGTAGCCTGCCTGAAAGTCATGTTTGGTTGTTCTTAGAGATTTATCATCTTTCTCATGACATGTATGTAATCAACTGATACTCATTGGACTAGTAGACAAAATGAATAGATGGAGGGAAATTAAGAAGGTGGAGACAAAAGGAGAAGAGAGGAGTTTGAGAGAAGAGGTAAAAAGGGCTTGTTGAGACAAAAACATGTTGGGATTTCTTTGTCAACAAATTGTATTTTCATTTGAAGATATTAAAGTAAAAACTCAGGAGAAAAAATAAAAATTAAACTACTAGGAGCATGTAGATGCTATCCTTATTAGTAAGGAGAAGAAAAAGAGTTCAGCTGATAGTGCTTCAGGTACCCAGAAACTCTTTCTTCTGGGACAGAAGTTTAAATCTCTTAGAATGATGTGAGTAAATGTTGAAATTGCAACTCTTTTCTGAATGAATTCTTTCAACCATAGAAACCTAATTTTCAGAAATCATTGTATTATCTGACTTTTTTTCCTCTTTTTACTGGAATGATAGTGGTTTTGGGGAGGCACAAAGTGAGAAACTGCATTATTGCATAATCTACAGTTTCTGAATTTAAAGTATGTCTGATTACAAGAAATGAGCCAGATTTTCCTCTGGTGAAGACATATGTCTCTGTTTTTCCTGAGATGAGTGTTCAGCTTTCTGTATTTCTTTCTAATGTGTACTAGTATCATTTCAGAACTAAAAAAGAAAATGAGGTAGGCAAAGAGGATTTGTGCTAATGGACATTCTGAACTATAAGAAAACTTCTAGATGTATATATTTAGTGCATTTTTAGGGTCATATCCTTAAACAGAAAGGTAGTTTCAGTGTTTTGGTTTTAGCTCAGTTTCTTTAGGTATGGGGGTTTTTTAACCCAAGGAAAATGAGATGTAACTGTTGTTTTTTTCTGTCCTGATAGACAAGCCAGTCTTAACGAAGAAGCCGAGAAGTATTATGAAATGGCAGCAGGATTAAGACCTAATGTAAGTACCTTCTTAATGATATCCATTACTTAAGTTGATGAATGTGCTGTGGTACTGAACCCTTTTTGTTGAGCTGAACTTCTTGCTGGAGCATTTGATCTCTTGTCCTATGTTATATATGTTCTTTTAATGGTTAATTATTGGGTAATCAGATGAAGCTGTTCATTTGTCAAACCAATCACTATACTTTCAAGTTGCCTCAGTCAAGTGGTCTAGCAATAAGTCTTACTTGGCTAACATACATGGAAAAGACTTCTAGATTTAGATTTATTTATCTATATTTAAATGTGTTAAGTTTGGAAAGCTTTTCCAATTCCATCTATTTTCACTAGTAAAAGAGAATGAAAAACTACTCTGTGATCCACTGTTTAAGGCATTTTAAATAATACATTTATGCTTTTTCCTCTCTCATGAACTTCTGGCAAACGTTGTTCAACAAACTTAGAGATAATTTTGCCTCAGGGGTATTTGTCTCCAAGGTAGTTGTATATTGGCAAAGAAATACTTGTTTTTTGAAGCAGAAATATGTAGGAGTAAGTGACAGATGCTTTTTAAAAGGCAAGCTCATTTTCAGTTTTATTGCATCAGGAACTAAAGAAATAAAATATTTTTTACTTACCAATTTTTACTCAATGTCATATTTCTTTTCAATTACCTTCACATTTTGGAGGAAAAATATCATGAATATAAATGAGGCAGAATTTATTTTAAATACATAACACTTTGCCTATGCAATAAATCAAATCTAGGAAAATTCCTGTCACCGAAGTCTATAGTACCAAGTTTGAGGATACATGCTAGCAAGTTCAGTTAAAAAAAAAAGAAAAAGGAAAAACTTAAAACAAAAGAGTTTTCAGACCTGAGAATCAAAAGCAACACCAGCTGACTCAAAACAAGCCAACAAAATATATTCAAAAAAACCCCCCAAATAACTTATTCATACAAAATGACAGACTTTCACACTGTCTTGTAAAAGCTCTAAAAAACCTGTGTATTATATTAATTCATTCTTTTTGAAATAACAATATAGATTTTGTGATTCTTTATGCTTTCAGATGCAAGAATTTTTGTGTTGTTTTTTGGGATTTTTTGAGAGGATACCTTAATGTTGAAAGGATTCCCTCAGTTGTGGGCAAACTGGTACAGGTCGTCTTTTGTGGTTCATGTATGCTCAAAATGATTCTCAGAAACTCCAAAATAAGTTTATTGTATAAACCGTATATGAATATGATTATATGTGTGAGGTTTCTCAGAGAGCCTTGGAAGTAACTGACTGCTAGGTTAGGTATTTATAATTATTGATGACAAGTTTTACATGCTAAGGCCAAAGTATTCTTTTTGAAGGATAAGATTATCAAAACAGTTCATTATAGAAACTTTCTTCTAACTTTATTAGGATAAGCAAAAATCTAGTAGGTACTGATGTTCACCTTTCTTTAAGAGATAATTTTGCTTTTATGTTCAAGATCATAGTTTAACTTTCTAGATAAGCGTGGTATGGTATGCATATGGTTTAAGGCCTTTAGAAAATATTTTACTGATGAAGAGTGGGAAGATTGTGTCAGTTTTCACTGCCAGCATCAACTTTCTGATGACTTAACAAGGGCATTTCTCAAAAATGTAAACAAAACCAGAAGTAGTCATACATCTCTCTCTTATTAACTCTCAAATTTACCATAATGGTTTCAGATGGGGAGAAAAAGAAGCCACTTGAGGAGGCTTACTTGGTAATAAGCAGTATAATGTATACATGGTAAGAAAGAAGCTCCCAATCTTTCCAAAATAATATGGAATGCAAATTACTGAAGTACCCTCTACTTCATGGTGGCATCTGTACTGGTAAATTAAATGTGCCCAGGTCTGTTCTCTAGTGTTGATTGAACCGACTGCTTAGAGTGTGTCCGGATACTGTCTGAGAGACTGCAGTGGCCCAGTCCAGAGCTGTGTGGGAGCTATCCTTACAGCTTGAAAAAGCCCACAGTTTTATTTGTCCTTTTGGATATAGTCTGTGTATCCTCTCACTGTCTCATGAATATGAAGGATCAGCAAAGTTATGTGAGTCAAGATGCTAAAGAAATATCCTTAAGCAAAACGTAGTGCTGAAGGATTAAATTTTATTTTTTGTATCCATCACGAATATCTAGAAATATTTCTTTACAGAAAATTCAAAATAGTAGACGTATTCATGTGATGTAATATATGGATGCATACCATTCGATGTATATATACACATATCTATGTGTATATTTGTGTGCCCTGTTTAATGTTAGCTGCTAGGAGGCCTGTTCTCAAATTCCCTCTTGGTGAGAATACTGTGGCAGCATTGAAATCTCATTCTGTGCAATCTATCACCCTTGTTACTAGTATAATTAAGTGCTCAAAGCATCTGTTCAAGAAGAATCTTCCCTGTTCTAGTGATTGAGACATTATCTTTTGATATTAGTGAATTATGGATCAGCATCCCAAGTAAACTGGCTCTCTACTTGTTTTTTTCAGATGACTTTTTTCCCCTTTGGTTCCCCAATCACTCCTTCAGGTCCCAGGCTGAAGATCCATTTCTTTGTTATCAACTTCCTTTCACTGTGCCAAGACAACTAAATTACCGGTTATTCTTTAGAATTAGACCCATGCCTGGCTCCTGAGAGATTTCCAACTAGCGCAGTCTGAAACAAAACTCAGATTTCCACTCTCTTGCATCTGTTTCTTTACAATTACAACATACTGTATAATTTCTCTAATATCACTGCTATAAAATACAGTCCTCAGCAGCAATAAGACATGTTAGTAATACTATAAAATGAATCTTTCACTGATTGTTACTGATTTTTTATCCTCATTGGGCTTTCATGACAGAGTTTGTTCTCAGCATTCTCTCTGTTTTCCTTTTGCATCTCTTTCTCTGGTTTCCCAATCATTCCTGTTGCTTTTGGAATGAAGCAATATTGCATACACAAGATTTAATTACCTGCTCCCTAATTTATAAATCCTTCAGATCCAGAAGCTGCTCTGCTGAACTTTTCTACACCCTTGTCCAGTTTAAATGGCCATCTGAGTTCTGACTTTCAGAGATACTTACTTGGCTATTTCAGTGTTTTTTCCAAACATCAGTCTTCCCCCCTACATTTGTCTCTTAGACAAGCCCTTTTGTTTCAGTGTCTCAGAACTGGGGAACAACAGTGAGCAACCAATATGCCTGTGTATCTCAGTCACTTTCTCATTCCATCTAATCCATTTTTATAAACATTGTGACTAAAGAGGCTAAAAACATTGCCAGAAACACAGTATTCAGTTACAGAAAATGTAATTTCTCTGAAACATGCAAGCTATTGTTTTTAAGAAAGCAAACATAAAAATATTTTATTTTTGGAATATTGGAGGTGATTCATTCATCATTGAACTAATCCTGAGAGGTCTGAAAATACAACTTATTTTTTCCATGACAAGCTTTATTACAGTGAATAAAGTATTTTCAAGAAAAAATATACTCAGTAAAGGAATAACTGAACACAGCAGAAATGTGTTAAAATGTTTATCTGCATCCTGAATGCCATCTTTGCTTTTGGATACACATTCTTTGTGTGTAGTGCAAAGGAATTAAAACACTTTGGTACAATAGCAGCGCCAGCTGAAAAGGAGCTTGGATGCAAATTTTAAAAAAGGCTAGCTGTATTATAATGTTCATGATTGGTCTTATTTGCAGTAGATGTGTATTTGTCCTCTGTGAAAGTAGTTTCCAGGCAGATTTCAGAAGAGCATTATTTTCTGTAAAACACACTGCTGCTGTGGAGACAGGAATGATGTGTCTTAAACCTTACTGAAGAAGCAAGCATTCTCAAGGCTATGTTTATTAATTTCCAAGTAGGCTTCACAGAGGTTGACTTTCCCTGGACAGCCAAGGAGAGAGAAAGGAATCCAGGAAGCAGTTCAGAAAATTAATCTACTTTTATTTGCTATGAATAATTTCTTACAGGATTCTCTTTTCTTCCTTCAACTCTGTAGGTGACCTACAGAGATTAGCCTCCCCAGCCCCTTGATCTTTATGAATGCTTTTTAAAAGATATGTTGTTGCGTTGTGTCTTGTACTGTGATCGAAACAAAATCATTTTAGAGCCTGCTCAGTGAGAAACACATATGTGTTTGTTCTAGCAATGTTAGCTTGAGTGTATGTTAATCACACTAGTCTAATTTTAACAAGTTCAGTTGCATGAAGAAATGAAAGTGTAAGTTTCTTAGATATACATATACAATAATTATTCTGAGTAGGAGTACTGCTGAAGAAAATCTATATTCAGAGATGATTTCTCAGTGCCCTCCATATTGTAATGTTCACAAACCAGAAAATTGTTTTAACAAGTTGTTAGGCACTCTAAAATGTGAGCTTTAAGCTTGCTTTGTTGTGGAAAAATCAGTCATCCAGAAACTCTCTTTAAATTGGCATTCTTTTCAAGAATGTGATATGTTGACTTAAGCTTCAGCTTTTATTCAACTTTTAAGACATCATTTGTGTGATAGAGCTGCATTTCTAACTTTTTAAGTCTGAACCTGAAGCAACCAGTCTTAAAAAAGTTGCTCTAGAACCCCCACATATGTCCAATGGCTTTTGAAAAGAAAGAGTGCTTTGAAGTGTGACCTCAAGAGTATTAAATGCAAGAGAGCTCACCAGAGTCTTAAGACTTTGAGCCACCACCTTGAGATGATTGGCTTAGAAGCATTCCTCAAGGAGGTGCCGTGACCTGCAAGTCACTACCATCCCAACCACATATTAGTGCTGTTTGCAATCTGGAGCTCATGACAGCTTTAAGCCCCATGTCATCGGCACATTGTCAGAAACAGCTGTTTCCACTCTGCCACTTCAAAAGGGCTTGATTAAATGTCTTACTGTAACAACATACATAAAGACACCATTGCAGATTGAGGGGGAAAGGAGAAATGTACCTATAAGCAAAATAAACACAATTTCCACTAGATGGTTTAATCATGATGTGGGGGACTAAACCATTTCTTGACTTGAAGGGTTTATGTAATCAGTTACCACAATATCATATTAAAAAGCAGTTTCTACAAGTGCTTTTATTTTTTTCCCTAATGCTGGAGTACAGATTTCATGTCAAGGGCTCCAGGCTTGCAATAAGCTCTACCTCAAACTGTCTAACTCATGAAAGAAGAATGCTAGTGATTTCCACATAATTGACTGTAATTCTGTAGACACCTTACAGATAACATGCTTTCAGTGACTGCTTATAGAAAGTGTTCATAATATATGGGGTTTATTCATGGCAGGACTTCTAAAAATGAATATACTTCCAATAGTTCATAGATCTTTAAAAATAAAGTAAATGTTGCATTTTATCTTGAAACATCTGTAATCAAGATCTACTTTATTATATATTTTTTCCTTAGATGTTTCCATGCCAAATTTTCCTATTTGATTTTCTTGTGAACGTTCAGTAATTGTCTCATGTAGATTTACCAGGCTTGGAGTAATTGTGAGGGAACAACTTTAATGTATTTTGCCAGCTTTAAGGACATGTCCTCTTATTGCCAGGGAGAATTTTCATAATTTTTTTAAAGGCTTCTGCTATGTTAATTCTGCTGCTGCTGGCAGTAGTGAATGGGTTAACAGTGATTCCTACATTGTCTGCAGCTGATCCTTGACTGACAAAAAACTGGCACTGTTCAACACTACACTGGATCCAATGTCATCCTCACACTGCTCCAGAGATACAGTAATGAATGTATTGCTCCTGCAGCCCTTCTGAGCAGCTCTACCTAGGCCCTGTTATGCAAGTGCAGCTGGAGTGCCTTGCCATCATATTCCTGGTTTCTGGAGCATAGTACAGATAAAGCTGAAATAGTACACATATGGGTTTTACATCATGTATTATTGCTAATAAAACATGACAATTTCCGGTTGAGAATCGTAGTTTCAAATTGTTCTTCTGTCTGTGTACTTGTTTATTCAAAATAATGAACACATAGCAGTATTTTATCTACTGGTGCCACGGAATGACCACAGAGCTGTATTTTTAGGTAGTTAGCATCCACCAAATTCACCCATTCAGTTGTCTGCCTTTACGTAAAATAGAAAAGTGGGCCCTGTAGGGCAGAGTGAGCTTCTGCTGACTGCCTGTCTGCTCTCCGAGATGCTCCTAGCTTCTCCTGCCCTGTGTCAGGGCTGCACAGCTTCCTTCTACCAGCTTCAGTGGCTGCTGAGCCTTGCATTGTTTAAAGGCTTCCTCTCAAGTGTGCCGAGTGTTCTGCCTCAATAATATGAATGACTGTGGATTCCTTCCAGCCCAGCAGTACTCTTGGCCCACTGAAAAGGCCTCCTTTCTTCGTGTAGGGAACAAGAAGACTTCCCAGTATCCAGTTCTTCCTCCCTTCCTGCTAAAGACTGAATTAATTGTTGTAGGGCATGCAGGGACTAAAAAGGATTCTGTGGCTTCCTAATGAGAAGATAGCACGACTGATGTGAAATGTATTTCCAGATGGCATGCTTTTAATAGTTTGGCTTCAGGCAAATACAGGGGTGGGAGGCTTAGGCATAGATCAGCTCCACTGGAAGAGGAGATAATGCAACACCCTTATTGAAAAGAGATTGAAAGATCACTCTCTGATCTCATAAGAATAAGAGAGTACTTTCTTGGTTACTCTAGCTTGGTTAGAGTGTACCTGTTGAAACGCCATTAAAAACTGACTCAGAGATTCTGTATCAGAATAGCTGTGATATTTTTCAGCCTGCATAACAGAAGGGTGACATCGCCTAAAGGTTGTACAAAATGAAGAAATTCAAGAAAATTAATATTAACTGAATGTGACCTTCCCTTCATTTCAGATAGAAAGAATCTTCAATGTATACACAGAAATAGCAACACTTCTCTGTGTAAAGAGTTTATCCATGCACAAACTCTCTCTGCCCCTCCTGAGCTTGGGAAGCTTTTTTAAATCTAATTTGGGCCCAAGCTCAGTTTTTTTGTTGTTGTTGTTTTGCCTCACTCCTTTCAGATCCTTCTTCTCTGGGGCAAAGTACAAGACACATACATTATTTCTGTCCAGCTATTTTGGAAAAACAGTGTTTAATCTTTTGAACAAAAAATTATCTTCCTATATTTACAATTGTATTTGTTCATGGCCCTCCTAAATATTTTAAAGACACATTTGGGGTTTTTGTTGTGCACAGTCATCAGCTTCAAGACAGGCTTGTGTACAGGCTGTTGTTCTGAATCTTAAAGTATTCCTACTACAGCAGAGATTAGTGCCTTCCACCTTAAAAAGACCCATCAGACAAAACAAATAAAAAACTCTATATAGTGTTTTCCATCTCTGTGATCTTCATCAGGGGACAAAGAAAGAACACAGGCTTTTGGAATGGGGATATTTACCTGTAATACTGAAGCACAGTATAAGGATGAGTTGTATAATTTGAAAACCAATTTACTCAGCTGTGGAAAACACTGAATTTCCTTTATGAGATATATGCGAATATTTATAGCCTTATCCCAGAAAACTCTACATGTGTTTTGTCCTGCATTGTAACAGCTCTGTAAAAGCAAAGATTGAATGTGATTTTGGGCAATTATGGAATACTAAAATCTAGTTCTCAGTACTGTGATCCATCTTTGTGTAAGATGTGGAGGAGAAAGCTGGAACTCATGTCATTACAGTTCTCACCTCCTGTTATGTGAGAGTTAGATTATGAGGAGTTCATTTGTACTCGGCTGATTATACAGGCAGTTAAACATGCAAATATCTGAGTTTGATTGGCTCACTCAGTGAAGTTTGTGAGCTTTGGAATTGATTTAAAATGCCTTTAAGTTACTGTTTATTTCCTATCTGGAAAAATTTGTTGTACATTGATATTCTATTCAATACAGAATTATTTTGTCTGTTCAAGTTCTAAATGACTGAAATGAACATACATTTGAGTTTCTTCTGCTTACATAGATATTGCATTTCAGTAGCACCGTTGACTTATTTAGAGTTGCTTATGTTTCTGCTGCATTTGAGAGGTAAATTGGATTCTTTAGATTCTGATTTCAGGTGAAATTATGCAAGCAGCTATGAGCTCTTCTTAGCTTAATGTTTTCCAAACAGTAAGCTGCATAACCAGAAACATTTGGCAAAGTGTTTCTGAAACTTATTGTTATGGTCATTTGGAGTGCTTTTCATTTCATTTTTAGCTATGAAAATATTTACAAATTTCCCATAAATATTAGTTCGCCTGCAGTCTAATTATTGACATAATGTATTTTCCAAGTCATTCAGCTTCAAGAACTGTGAAATGTATAGATATGCTTTTACTTAACAGGGGAACAAATGTTGGATATCGGCAACTTTATACTAATTCCTCTTTTCTAATTTGATTAACCTTTAGAATTTCATTAAATAATCAATTACTCCCACCTAGAACAGTTGGAACAGTAATTTTGTGCTACACATGTAATTTGAGAGAAAGAAACTCTGGTAACTCGTGCTATTCACGTAGCACATAGGTCATATCAGGTTTTCAGTATGTCTGGTGGCAATCCCTAGTGCTGCTTGGACCTGCTAATAAAGTCTTCACAAAAAAAAAAATACCCCGGGGTATTCTGGTTTATGCACCCATTTTCCATGGTAGGCTCTGTTGCCCACTGTGTTCAAAATGTTTATGGGACTAAATCTCCAAAACAAAGAAGACCATGCGTTCACAAAAATCTTACCTGTTTATTATTAGTTTAGTGATGGTTCCCAAGAAGTTAATCATGCAAATATTAATGTATAGATACACACCTACCTATGTTCTTCAAATACCAATGCCACTAAATGATTGTAATTCTCCATGGACACCTCATAAATTCTCCAAATAGAAAGCATTCTCATACCAAATAATAGTTGAGCTACTTCTTTGTCAAGACCTGGATTCAGAAATTTTGTGGGAGTGCACCTCAGTTAGCTTGAATGGAAATGTTAGTGTCCTCACTTTTTTTTTATTTAATATGTACTTGCATTATGCAAATCTGCAGTCTTTGTCCAGTATATAGATATGATCAGTCCACCATCAAAATTTTTTGAATTAAAAAGGATGTGAGGTCAGCTAGACCTGTCTCTTGGATTCGTTTCATCTATCATTTTAGTGTCTTTCATCCACGGCTGAGTAGACAGATTTTCTTTTTCCCTGTGCTTACTTTTCAACTATGAAAAATACTGCACAACAGTTGTGTTTGTACTTAACTGTGATGTTCATTTACTGAAAAATTAAAAAAATAGTTTTGTGAAACTAATTAATAGGAAGTCACAGCCTAGAATTGCACTACTGAGTTAAATAAAACAAATCATTATGCTTTGAGATGATGGGAGGCAGTAGTTTCTAAAGATGCAGTCTCCTTGCTGAAGCTGTGGAAGTGATGTACCATCAGTAGATTTATGGATTTGTTTGTGATTCACAGCCTGATAGTAATATGACAGGGGTACTATACTACCTGCATCAGTTCCTGGAGAGAGCAAGATTGCCTTTGCCTTGTAAATGTAGCCCTTGGTGTCAGTCAAAAGTAAAGTGCCATGAAAGAGAGAACTCACAGCAGTAGATTAGAATTTCAGAAATTAAACCATCTGTTTGAACGCAATTAAAAGAGAATCTAGCAAGGTTTTTCCTAATAGAGTGTTCTAGTGCTGATTCTGGAAACAGTGCAATGGATTTATCATGCAATTAGAACTGATAAGAAAGTGGTTTTAATGCTCATTAAACAAACCCAGCAACTGTACATCCTCATTAGAATGTTTTGCAATAAATAACTTGCTAGTTTTCTTCCTAGTCTATAGTTCTGATATATTTCTCATTCTAGGAATGATTTTTAGTTGTGCGTTGATGCATCCTTTTTTTTTTTTCCCCCACAAGTTCTGGACACCTTATGTTTCATTTACACAAGATGGTTTTGATGCAACTGTTATTCTTGCCCACCTTCCCACACCTCCAGGTTTAATGTGATTTTTTGGTGACTGTATAGAAGAGAAATGCCCAACAGTAGGGCTTGTTTTGGTCTGAGATCTGCATGAGATGGACTGTACGTTTCCAGAATGCTAGGAAGGGAATGGGTGTCTGGATGAAGTAATTTTCTTGGAATTTGTCTTTTAAAGTAACTTCAGTACCAGTTTGAACATAGTTTTCACTCAGAAAATTACTGTCTAGAGATCAGATGTCTGCTGCTGAGAAGATTTAGTGGGGAAGAGATGGATAGCTTTTTGTTTCCTGCAAACAGTCTCTTCTTGAGGCATTCTGAACCACTGTATATTGGTTAGCTCTTCATATTGCATTCACATGGTTCTATTTCCCACAGTTAGCTTTACTGGAGAGCAAATGTGCATTCCAGTGTACCTACCCTTTTGAAATTTCTTCCATATAATGAACAGCTCTATTAGTAAGCTGAGGCAGTTTTACTAATTCTTCAGGTGTTTCAGTAAAGATTGACTTCCTTAACAGTAAGTAACTTTAATCTGACATTATGGTTTGTAGCAGTGCCAGTTGCCTTAGCATCTGGCTGCCTCGAACTCACTGCAAATAATACCAGCATGAAAGAAAATAGAAACCTTTTCCAATATAACAAGAGTAAAATCTAAAATCCACAATAAACCCCCGAAATTAAATTCCATAGGAAGATTTGCTGTATATCTCTTAGATTCTTCAGAGTGAATGGTTATTATATTTGTGGTGGAGCTTTATTGTAACTCAGTAGTTCTACTTAATTTCTTCACATTCTGATGGCATTTAAATACACTTATCAACCTTATCTTCTATAATTTTTGAAAGATCAATACATGATCCTTGATTAATTCTGTTTGAAAAATTCTATTCTGATATCTGCATTGATGGAGTTTTTTGCTGATCAGTTCACAAATTGGATGTTTTACCCATAATGGAGGAAGAAAATGCTCTCTGAACAGAGATTATAGAAATTGCAGAAGAGGCAAACTTTATGGTTTGTGGGGAAAAATAAGCTTTAACAAAAAGATCACTGGTAGGACCCACAGTCAATTTCTGTAGGATGCCATGGTATTCATATAGAATGAGTAGTATGTGTAGTGAAAATTAAGGCAAAATAATCTGAACCATCAACTACAAAATTACATAGGAATTCTACTGGCCTTGGATTATAGTTTGCTCCAGCCATAGAGGGCTTTTCCAGAGGCAGTTCGGAGCGAGCATCTGGTTTCACTAAGTAACATCTGACGTTGAATTTCGGAGACAGGAATTGAACTTTGATTTCTTGGTGCTAGTCCTGCAAATATTAATTGTCCTCTTGTGCCTTCAGAAATAATTAATTAAACTCTTTAAGAAAGGAAAATGTTTTTCAAAGTGTTCTTTCATGTGTCCATTTCTTAGAACATTAGTTTGAAGAATACAGAAAGCTTCTGTTTGATGAACAGCATTTGTCAGCATATTCCGCATCAAGTGCAATCTTTCAGAGTGGGATGTGTAGATCTACCACTGAACATGTCTTGCTATTATTGATACTAATTACTGTAAACACATGTCACTGTTCAGATGTGGTAAGTAAGGCTTGCTGTAGCAACAAGTACTTTTGTTTTTTAGAAGTCAGAACCTTGCAAAAGCCTCGTGAGCAATTAGTGACCAATGGTCTTATTATTAGCAATCAAAAGACCAAATTTTAAAAACTGCAACCTTGAAATCTTTAAGCTACAAGAATGGAAGTTAATGATTTTAATATCTGCTGTGCATTTAATTGCTAAATACTATGTAGGGAACACCTACGCGTTACTGGCTGCCAAAAAGTAAGTCATGAATCTTTATGAATTCCACAGAACACTGTGATTCAGTATTTTGCAAAGTATGTTCCTGTCTTCTCAGCTGCTCTCATAATCCTGTAGGTAAAAACTAAAGTCAAGAAAGCGTGGGCATAACCTAATTTCACTAGGTAACAAGCACGGAAGTGATAGGAGCCAAATGAAAAAGGACAAAGGGGAAGAAAAAAACCTTGCAAATACTTTAAAATTTTCTGTGTAGAAATTTCAGAACAGAAAATACTTGCGAGCAAGACTTTTCAAGCGCTTTTCAGTTGTGTCTACTCTGTAATGAAAGTATAGTTCTTAAAATGATGTGAGTTCTTAAAAAGGTCTCAAGAGTTTTGTTATTTATTTACAAAGTTATGTAGTTAGTTTTTATTTGCAAAATTGTCTTGGTAGCATTTCCACATGCTGAAGTTGCATTTTTTGACCAATTTGAAAATACCTTCAGACGCTATTGATGAAACATGTTATTATAGGAATTGTATCACTCCATGTGATATCAATTGTCCTCCCCTGCCAGTAAAATTATTACCAATAGAGGAATAATGATTGATTCTCTTGTCTAGGGAAAGTTAGCCAAGAGAAAGTGTGTCAATGAAGGAGTGGAATAAAGGCTAAAATTCATTCTAAAACAATCTGCAATGCCTCAAAATCTCCTAGTGTTTTCTTTTCTGTAATGATCTGTAATGTTTGTGGGCTGTCTTAATAGTGATTGTGCATGATAGAAGCCTTAAAAAAATTAGCAAGAGTATTATTCTTTGTGCTCAGAGCAAGTATGCCAAGTTGCATAATGGTTTACACAATGTGCCTGAAAGCAATGCCTTACAGCTACAAATACCTAAATATAGTAATACTGATATTAATCTAGTTCTCAAGCCTTTAATTCAGTTGACTACACTTGTCAGCCAAAGGTGTAAAACTTTGTTGGATATTTAATATTCATCTGAACATTTGAGTCAAAATACTGCAACCCTTGTGATTTTGAGATTCCCCTAATAGAACACCACTAAATTTTCAAGGCTAGAAATCAGCACTACTTCTTTCTGAAATTTCAGTTGTTGGCTGTTCTACTCCAAAATAGAAACTCTAATGCAATATGCTTGTTACCAGCATACTGGAAAAACTGTACAACCCTTTCTGTGTACTGATGTATTTTATCAGTATCTAGGCAAAAATAGATGGATGATGCATTCATTCTCAACAGACATTTTTATTTACCAATGACATTTTATTTGATTGGGAGAAAAATTAGCATTTTTTAGTGCTAATAGTGTGAGTATAATTGTGATTATAAACTCAGATGATCTGTAAAGTAGAGTTTTCTCAGAAGATTAGCCAGTTTTGATTGTGTTAATATGGACATCTATTCTAATCAGCCCTACATGTGTGCTTCTGGGTAAAGTAGATTATACTAATTTTTCTTTTAACACTGTACATTTCTTTTAACTAAAACTGGCTTTATCTTTAGGCAGTAGCGTAAAGCCTTTTGTTTTTCTGGTTTCCAAGTTTTAAAAAGAAAATGCATGCAAAAATACATTTACTCACAGATTGATTTTCATTTTTAAAAATTCTTACGTCTTTCTTAATCGGACAAAGTTCTGGTAATGAATGATTTTGAGCAATTTCCATTTGTCAGTATGATAGTACAGATGACGTTTCTATTCAAGTTTCTCACTTGGAGTATGGACCTTCTAGTTAGCATGCAGCATACTAGTGTTAGATAAGGTAAATAAGTTGTTAAATGTTTTATAACATAATTGTGGCTATATATTAAAATCATCAAATTGCAGACATTAGAGCGCAGTTGGATTTCTATAAACAAAAATTAAGTCATTCGATGATTTTTTTTTTTTTAAATGAAATCCTAAAGTGCTAGGAAAACTGGATAAGATTATCCTGTCCTATACTGATGACAACATCTGAGCTGGAAAGCAAAAAAGTTTAATTAGAAACACTTTGAGGTCTGGAAACTGTTGATTTTTTTCAGTGTAACTGTAATACGAAATACTTAAAACGTATGTTCCTCTTTAGCTTTTATTATGGTAATACAAGTATGTTATCTAAAAATGTCCATCACAGTTTCCGTATAAACTGAGAGTGATTACTAGGAGACTTCTTAAGCATAAATTAAAGCAGTTGGGGCATGACCATTGGGGGAAAAAGTCTAGATACACAGAAATTACAAATGTAAGTACATTTTTGTAGAATGTTTTCAGTTCTTATGAACTGAAGCCTTTAACAGTTATAACACGTGCTTTTGTTAACTTGCTTATATGTAAACCAGTATACTCTGAACTTGCATAAAAACCAATGGTAGATAGCTTTTCAGCAGCAAAATATAACATATATCCATACATGCTTGTTTGGTTTTGGATAACTGTGTTTTTAAAATGCTGAGCAGTTTTCTGAAGGTTAAGATGAAAAAGACGTTGAGGAAAAAATCTCCATTGTCTGGAGAACACTGACAGTAAAATGTCCCCTATTGATGTGATAATTTGAGAAGCCAAGCAGACTACTTGATGCATCCTTCCTATGCCAAGTCTAGAACTCTTCCCTGACTCACAGCTGTGAGTTTCCTTAATGATGCCAATGTCTCAATCTACGAACAAACTGAATAATTTCATGGTGTACTTGTGGATGAAAACTCTCACATCTGTCACCCATAAATAGGAAAAAAAAGGTGAAAAACCTTTCCTTCACATTTTAATTTCTGGTTTTAAGTGTACATATCATGTAGTTTGCAGTTTTAGATAGGATAGACTCACTGTTTGAAAATATATAAGATTAGATGCATACAAAGAATTTCCATGAATATCCTTATTTCACCAGGCAGGTTAAAATGTCACCTGCTTTAGATGTCCAGATGAGAGTATTCAAATGTAAAAGAATAAAAAATTAAAAAATGAATAAAAAGAAAAAGTACATGACCTAATGTTTCTATAGTATCATTAGGTGTTGTGTTAAGATATTGACTCATTCTGGTTTTCCACCTTATTAACTTGATATGTTATCTTAACCTGAGACTATTATTTAAACAGTATTCAACAGAAACTGTTTTATTTTCTGATATCTTTTTTTTTTTCCCTGAAGGGCGTTCATAATTTGTTGGCTTGGTGAACAATAAATGAGGTCTCTTTCTGTTTAATATTAGTAAATAATAGGTAAGGTTGTTCTCTATCAGTGTTAACAGCGCAGTACTCTTAAAGAATCCAATGATCCACTCCACTATTAGAGCCTAGGCTTGTCGTTATTCAGATTTATATAGCTAGTTGTGTTACTCATTCTTAAGGTAATTAGGTAGGAATGCAGGCTCCCTTTGCAGCAGAGATGTTTAGGTCCATTTCTGACTAATGAAACAGTGAAAACTGTGCTCTTCACAATGTTTGTTCAAATTAGTACTTGCAGGATAAATGCATTTCCTCTCTTCCCTGTTTAAACTAAAAGCTTGTCAACACAATAACATACTTAGCGAAATTGTTCATAAGTAGACTGGCAATTTAAGTAATGTACTTAATTGTCTTAGAGGAAAAGTTGCAGAGCATTTTTCCATTTTAAGAGTTTGCAAAGGTACTGATTTTTTTGTCTATTTGTTTTGTGGCAAACCAAATGTTTTGCTGTCTGGGCTGATGACACAGGAAATCCCTCTCAACTCTGAATTTTAGGCTTTTTTATTCTGTCTGATCCATGTTACTTTGTCGTACATCCTGTCATCTTGATCCAGAATGTTTTTTGCACCAAGTTATCTGTTCCTAGACAATATACTCTTGTCGTCTTAGCCAGCTTACTGGAGATCAGTGTCTTAGTTGTGATCCATGTGCTGTTTGGAACAAAATACCAGACATAGCATATGCAAACTGCAGTTCTTAAGAAGCCTTATAGCATAGAGAACCATGTAGAAACATGAGTCTCTTTCCATAATGGGCACTTGGTTTATCTGGCAACACAAGTTGCTCCTATAAAAAGGTCTGCTTACATGTGTCACTGATGAATTTACAGTGTTGTCAATGTATTAATTGGAGAGTAAGATCCAGTTGTCAGCAATCATCTCACTGCATGTCCCTCCCCTGGTGGGAGGTGCTACCTTTTCTGCCTACACCGTGGTTTAAAGTGTTATGTTTACATCTTGGGACAACTATTAGGTCATGTTTTTTCTCAAAAGTTGTGAAGTCTGTCAAATGCAAGGGCCACCCCTAAAATGATTCTGTTTTCCACAGTTACCTTTACTGTTAAAATGGAGCTGTAGACATTTTGATTGTTTCAAAAAATACTGTGCTGTGCTACAGCAATAATACCAGTAATAAATATTCAAGGGAAAATTCTTGCCATCACTGTAGGATGCTAAAAAAGGCCTAACAGCTCAGTATCCAATGGTCACTGATCAGATGAAGCAGTCCACCACTCTTTTCTCTCATGCCTAGTGAGCCATTCTACAGCTAATACTCTGCTGTTTGACTACTCAGTCATTGTACCACCTACCTGTCTTCAGTTATAAAAGAGAAATGTCTGCATTCTTCACCCCTATGTAACTAGAAGTGCTGAAATGAAATATGCACATGCAAATGATATTTTGTGTCCATCTTTTAGTATGGACTTTACTCAATAGGAACCCTTAAAAAATTAAGTGTCCTTAATGTCACTGTTTTAAAACAAAGCACAACCTTTGTGTTTCTGATGGGTTGGCCACATATACTACAGTATTTATTAAACAGTCCTGGGGTTGTTTTGAAACATCTACAATATCACACATAGATGTAAATCATTAAGAGCAAGATGGATTTTGGCAACATCTTTTCAGTGACCTTTTGAAATGGATAAGTGAGAAGCAGCTTGCACTTGTGATTCTACTGAAGTAAAAATTGCCATAATTTCCTTGTAAGTACCCCAGAAGCAATAGAATGCACTTTCATCTTAGAATCTTCTACCCTGACCTCTGTGGTATTGACCAGAGAAGGTCATCTGTAAGCAGAGCTCTGAGGAAAACAATTTCAGATTTTCTTTCTTGTGTTTGAACTGTTGTTTTTTCATACTTGTCTGCCATACAGACAAGTTTGTGCTAGGTTAAGGGTTTGTGTATTTGTTTCTCTCTCTATAACTTCTTAGGCCATGTAGGAGTTAAATTGTCTTCTTGTGTTAGGGACTGTTCTTTTTATATGGCATTTGCTATATGTGGAGCCAGAGATTACAAACAAGGAAGCAGTTCATCTTCCTGTCATTACGATTCATTCCATTTGTGGGTCCAATACTGTACATGGTTACATTAGTGTAATCCCAAAATACTACCCAGAATTAATTTGAATTATTTGAAATTCCATAGTTCTCTAATTTTAGAGAGGACTTTATGTTAAGATTTTTGCATGTCCCAGTGCTCTCCTTTTATTTTGGTACTATAGGGAAAGTTTGAAAACTTGTCATCAGTGTAAACCAGAAACACCTCAGGAAACTAAATGCAGGCCTTATGTTATTTTGTTATTCATTAACTACTCTGTTATTCCTCTCCCCTCCTCCCCACAACCACCTCTCCCCACTGCCCCCAAAAAACCACTAAGGAAACAAGCACACCACGATAAAAATGCTAATAAAGGGAATAATTCCAAATAGACCATAAAAGACAGCATTTATAACCTCGCTAGAAATGTCAGTCAGCTTTTTTTGATGTAAAGCATCTGTTTCCAAAAGGAAATGAAGGCAGGCCTGTTTCTCCTTTCAAGTTTCTGAAGTAGTAGGTGGTGTCATTTGTTATACAGTGCTTCAAGTTCCATGTTATTGCACTGGTAGTTGTCGACTGCCTTTGTTAACATACTGAAAAGTTTTATCAGCTATCTTTAATAAAAGACAATCTACGTGAAGAAAAACCATAGCAAATGTCTCTTGCTCTCTTATCCTTTGACCAACCTTGATAGCTGTCAGAGAGCAATGGCAGTGATGTATAATCTTGCAGACATGCAAAATTCTTGTGATTGTTACTATAGATATTGGGGTGACTTAGGGAGCAGTCTTTCCAAAATGCTGTACACTTCCTCATTTGAAATGTAAAGGAGTTGGAATGAAATTTCAGGACTACCTGAAATGAGTTATCTGTTCACATTTTCCATGGATATATTAGTTTAAAGCATTAATGACTTAGAATTTGTTAGGCTTCCAGGAAATTAGGGATGATGTGTAGAAGTTGGAAAATTGCGGTTAAAAGATATGCAGTTTGTCCTTTTTATTTGTTTTCGTTGCTTTCATTCTGTTATGAAATGATATATCAAAGAGATGGTGGTAGAATAGTTTCTTAGGTAGTTGAATAGTCTTATATATATGATGTTCTTTGGAGTACTGGATTAGACCCATACACACACCATATTTTCAGGAGGGTAGGGAGGAAATGGAAAGGAATTCTGGAAGCCATATGAGACATCTGTATTAATTAACACACAATATGTTTTGTGGATGCTGTAGAATTGGCCCTGAGCACATTTAAACGTGTCTTATTTATATGAGTTTTTCTAGGTTTAAGGTTTTTTAATCCTATCCATTGTAAGCTTTGTCTTGGTGCAAACCTACGCACATAATTACATTTCAAGTGAGAAGTCAGCTCTGTGTCAATAACTGTGCTCCTGAAGAAAGCTGTTAGATTCATGAACTCTTATCAGACAAATAAGTAGCATGAATGGAGGGAATGGATGTTCCTACTCGTGATGTGAAAAAATTCTCTCAAACAGTCCAAAAAACGAATAAATAAAATATCTGGATATTGGGACAGCCATCCATATACAGTGGAGCAGATTTCCAAGCCTTCTTAACTTTGTAACATCAGTTAGCACCCAGAACTTTGGCAATTAAGCAGTGTATTATTCCATTATAAACTAGTATGCAAGACTGGCACTGCAAAGGTGAAACTATGAGAATGTGGCTGCTAATATGTGTGGCCTGTAACAAAGATTACATTTCAGGGGCATGGTTTTCCTTCTCTGTACAGAATATTACTGAAGAGGAAATATTGGAGAGTATTTAACTGGCAAAAACTACATAAAACCCAGCTGGTTTTTTTTTTGTTTGTTGATTCTCAGTAGAAGAAGTAACTGAGTTTGGGGATGTGGAAAAAATCTGTCAGAGTAAAGTAAGAAAAATTAAACCTAAAAATAACATCTTCAGATTCCACTGCATTTGCATTGTGATGTTTACAATAGAGAGAGCTGAACTAATTTTGTTTTGCTTAATTTTGAAACTCTGGAAGCCACTTGTTCTGAGAATTTGGTATGTCACAGTTCTTTCTGAAATTTTGTGATTCATGTATTAATAGTTGAAAAGAAGCAAGAAGAAAGCTGAAAAAATATGGAATATTTATAAGATATAAAGCTGTTGAATTATCTGAACAATATGTCCACCACAAAATTTAGGTTTTGAACACAAGAATTATGGGGGGTTTGTTGAAGCTTGATTCAAAAGGATAAGAGTAATGAATTTAACTTGCTAGTGGAGAGGTTTGGAACATAGGTAAGTCTTCCTCATCATAATGATTTCCTATTAGCACATCAGTTTGGGAGACCAACTCTCGTGCATATTCTATTGGCCTTATACCTACTATATTTTCATAGCATCATCGAATTGTTTGGGTTGGAAGGGCGTTGAAGATCATCTAGTTCCAAGCTCTGCCATAGGCAGGAACACCTTCCAGTACACTGGGTTGCTCAAAACACCATCCAACCTGGCCTGGAATGTTTCCAGAGACTGGCCATCTGCAACTTCTGAGGGCAACCTGTTCCAGGGTCTAACCATTTCTCTGAAGTTATTGTCACTGAGGGGGTTCTAAAGCATATGAACACCCCTTCCCCACAGTAATCTGAAGCTGATTTGCCATGTGGCTTCACATTTTGAGTATTGTATTTTGATCAGAGCACTGCTGAGTAGTTTTGCACTGTGAGGCAAAACTATGCAACTTCGAAAGTGAGTGTTTCTGAAACTCATGTGGAGCGCCCTGAGAGGGAGAACCATAGTCAACTTTCTGTAGCATTTTTTCCTCTTTTTCTTTGAGAGGCAAGGTACTAGTTTGACAAATGCCTTTACTGTGCTCTCACTACCATGTGAATACCTTTGGTACTTGCCAAAAGGTAGGTTAGACTGTTTGTAGCTTCATAAATGTGCTTTTCTGCCCTTTTAGTATTTGTTAACTCCAGTGACCAGGCATATTTATATCATGAAGAACCTATTATTTCATAATGGAATAATCTAGGGATGAAAAAATAAAAGCAAGAAGCATTTTTTCTTAGCTGAAGATGGAAAAATTGTTAGTAACATAAGAAGCTTTTAAATGGATTTGTTATGAAATTTTAACCTCTTTTTTATTAAAATAGCATGTGTTTCCACCATTGTTAATTTTATTCAATCATTCATTAAGAAATAATTACCACAGCCTGAATCTAAATGGATATCCTAGAACCCCTTAATGTCCTTAGAATCTGAGAACAGATTGTATTTTCTACTAGTTATAATTAAGACAGAGAGCAGAAAAGGGTAAGTTCCAATGTGTTAATTATTTCCAACAATTACAAATTCTTTATTGGCAATGACTTTGATTAAAATTAAATTCCTATCTTTAATCCAGTCTTGGATTACTTTAATTTTCTCTTGGAACCTGTGCTGTACTAACATTACTATATATAAAGCTTATTGAGTTCTGTGTTTTCTCGTTAAAGTGAGAAGTATATGTTTGTAGACACCAGAACTTGACCTGTTCAAAGCACAAAGTGTACAGCAGCTGTTCAGGAACTTTTTCTTGTTATCTCTGTTTGCTTAAATTACTAAATTGCTTCCATGGAAAGTCTGAAAACATAAGGGAATAATTTCTTTAAGTGGAAGAAGATTGTCTAAAAAGAAAAATTGAAAATATTCCTAATATTCTTCCTTCCTTTTTCTAAATTGTACCAGTATCCAGCTGCCCTAATGAATCTTGGAGCCATTCTCCATCTGAATGGTAAACTGAAAGAGGCTGAAGAAAACTACCTCCTTGCTCTTCAACTTAAACCTGATGATGTCATCACCCAGTCCAATCTGCGCAAATTATGGAATATCATGGAGAAACAAGGTTTGAAGACATCCAAAACATGATAATGAAAACTCTGACTTTTTCTTCCTTAAACTTATTAAATCCACAAACTAGAACTTCCACGCAGTTGTTCAGTCAGAGAACTCACTGGACTTCACTGCAAGGATCAGAGGTCTTAGTTACTGCTAAGGAGAAACTATTCTGCCAGATAAATAGAGTAAGAGATACTTTGAGGTATTCGTGAAGGACTTGTTACCCCACAAAAATATTTGGAACCATAGCACTTGAGAGAAGGTGTTTTGGCATATTTGATAAAGCATTGCAAATCCCGTATTGCTTACTTGTGGGTGGGTACCTGAAATGTGTACTGTCACAGAAATTCTAAGGGAAAATCGCACAGTATACACTAAGCCATATGGGAGTTAAAGTGGTAATAGTGGGTTAAAGTATTTTGCTGATACTGTAACTCATTAAAATGTATACTAAATCCAACATGTTTGCAGTTTGTCTTAATGCTGCTGTATCTCACTTTTGAACCATTTGCTTTCCAGTTTCTCAGCTTATATGGCCAATTTTTTTCCAAACCTGTCACATAATTAGATGACACCATTCAAAGATGTTTACTGAAACATGCCTATAATTCAGCTTGTTAACTTTTAATGCAGGTTTCTTGAGACATACAGTCAAATTGCTGTCAGGTAGACAGAATGACTAAGGAACTGCCCATATTCTATATCAGATATAGTATGTAAGCTGGTAAAAAGAAGTCTGTAGGTGTGATTTAGCAATACAAGCAAGAGTGATGTTTGCCCTGATACCAAATCAATGTGGTCAGACTGTCATCTTAGGAAAAAAAAAAATGATATTATAAAATAATGTTTTTGACTCTCTTTACTTTGTCGTCAGATAAGTCCAACTTTAAACTGAACTTTGCATACAATATTTTTGCAGTAACTAGTACAAGTGAGATTTGAAAGTAGTAGTGCTTGGATATGCTAAAAATGAGACTTCATGAGCAACTCTGAGAAAAAGGAGTGTTAATCCATTGGTGAGGCTTGCAAATAACTGAAGGGACTAGATTAGATTATGGTTAAAATAGTGTAGATCAAGAGAAATCTGTGATGGTGGTTGCCAGTTACTTTTCACAATTGTGGTGTTTTTAAAGAGTATTACCTATTCAGATTCTAACCAAATATTAGCATTCTGTTTGTATTCTGACATGTGCTAGCAGCAGAGCTGTCAAATATCTAAATACGCTTTTGGTGAGGTTCAATTTATTTCTGTTTCAGAATGATTTGGCCTCATTACTGTTTTAGTCTTCAGATTTTCAATGTAAAGATAATTTATTTCAAATTGAGTGTATGAAGCTTTAGTCAGTTTTTTTCCAGACCATTTATTAACTGCTTTCTTTCTTTGGAATAAGTATTATTGCTTGTAAGAAAATTTACTATTTCATTTAATGGCCCTTTGATATCTGCTTCAGTATTCCTTTCATAATGATAGATAAAATGTTAAAGTGGTAGAGCACCTTGAACTGAAGCTTCTTCAGGATCTTCTGTTGAAAACTCTTTATTATTGAGAAAAGGTTTGGGGTTTTTAGTTTATGTATTCGTTCTTAACTGTTGAGCACCATTCCAACAAAAATGTAGAGAACTCTTTGCTGTATTTATTTATTTATTACTCGACTGCAGCAATGTTACCTGCCATTAACACGACAGTCTGTAAGTGTTGCTATTTCTTTTGTTTGATTTTACTTGTATTTGTTTTGTCTTAGTGTACATACCTAATGGGAAAGGGAACATTTGAGTTATACTCTACCTTCTTGGTCATTCTCCCCTTACACTTAGATTTTAACTCTGTTTTGAAATAGATTGGGGAATAGCTGTTTCAAAGTCAGTATAGTAAAAAAAATATAGTAATACGTGTTTCCTTTTCTTTCCTACTGCTCACTAAAATACTGTAAGTTGCTGAGTTTACAACTGGCCTGCCAGAAGGGCCAGAGAGTCAAGGTTGTCTGCTTTTGTGGAGTGTGTCAAGTTTTTCTCAAATAATGTTGTTGCTGGAGAAGCAAAAATGAAGGATCAAAAGTTGAATTTCTACTTTATCACTGAAACCAGTGTTAGAATACAATGGTAGCTTGAACGTATTCTCCTGCTTTACTGGCTTTCTGGGAAAAAATATAGAGATAGATAGTCACTATAACTGAACTTGGTATAGAACTGTGGTATCCTGGAGCTTTATTTTCTCAACAGCCATCAAACTTCGATGGCTTCTTGATCTTAACCATTCACCATGTTATTTGTCTCCTTCAACTTGTACTTATTCTTGTTTAGTAATTTTTATTCATTGCACAAAAAGGGGGAAAAGGGGAGCACTCCTGTGATACAGTGTCATGCTTGCATTGATAACTGGTTTTGTTTGTTTCTTTAACAAAAAAAAGAAAAGGAAAAGAAAGAAAAAAGGACTACCGTAAATTTACCAAGAATGTCCCTGAATACATTTTTTTAATATAGGTCTGAGCTTGATAACTTTCTTCTTTTGGAATAAATTTAAAACATGTTTAAAATATGTCTCTCTGCTCAGGGATTTATGGCGGATTATTGCAGACAGTGCTAAAAAAAATATAAAAGAGCACAAGATCAGTTTACTAAATTAAAATTTTATTTTTTGAAAAACTGTTATTTGTATAAATTATCAGATTTGTAGGCTTTCCTTTTTGTAGAAATAATTGTTTATGTGCCAGATAAAAAAATTTCAATTTTGTTTCAATAATAAAGCATTGATAATTAATACACTGTGTATTCTTTTGTGTTACTTTAACACTTTGGGGTTTTTTAATTGTCCTAATTTAATGAGTAGTGTTGATTGTTTTATGTATGGGAGAATTATGTAGCATAAGTAGAATACAACTTATCACAGCTTGGTTTCTTCTATACTCCATTGCAATTATAATTCCCTGGATATTTTCAAAAAGGTTCTCTGGAAGCATCTTTTAATATTTATACTCACTAAATCTTGGCAAAGAGATCTGGTACCTATCATGTTTGATTATTGTTTCTAAACTTTATAGGAACAAAAGCTGATGAATAAGATATATTTATTAATTGTTTTTATATTAACATACAAACATGATGTCAGTAAAATTGCTTCTGAAATGTCGTATTGGTTAAAAAGACTTCGCTTACGTATAAGGTCTTTTTCCTGTCTGCGGTCACATTTTTCCTCATGCTGAAATGTCATATGATGAGTTTCAAATCTTCTGCCTTCCTGCACAGAAGATACTATAAAATTACATGGTTCTTTGGCCTTTTGGTTTTCTCCTAATTTTCTATGGACAGAGCCTTCTTAGCTCAGTGAAACACTAAAATTCTTGTACCTTCCTAGTTCTGTTGCATTCAGGTCCTATGCATTAATAGATTTGCTCTATGGTTGAAAAACATTGATGGGCATGAGCAGAGCACTAGAGAGGCTTTGGGTCATGACTTGCAAGTTCACCTGTCATGCCTTATTTTTATCAAAGGTCACACCTCCCCTTCAGTGATTCCTGGCTTAAGTAGAATTTGATGAAATGGCATATGATGAATACAGAGTATGCGAAGAATCACCTGAACTGTGTCACTCCTTTCTTGTGGAAATAGATTCTAAGCATGGGCTCGAGCTCCTGCTCTTTCATCCTAGCCTGGAACCCTTCTCTGTGAGATCCTGGTCTGTCTGCCTTGTGCTGTGCTTACAATGTTTCTGTTCTTCCAAGAGTCACACTTTCGGGCAACAGATATTTTCTATATCTCCATTTCTGATAGAGGCACATGTCAGCTCTGTGGTGGTTTTTAGTCCTGCTTTCACAGGCCCGTCTGAACCTGCTCTCGGTAGCTGATGTGGATGGCTGTATTACTTCTGGGGTTTCACCTAGTGTAAAGGTAAGGCACTAAATTCTAAGTATACCAGCTCATTTGGATCTGGCTTGGGACTCTGTTGTAGGCATTTCCATAGCAGCTTTGCCTGACAGAGAGGAATGCAGGTGGCATGAGAGAGACACTGCCTCCTTTTCACATCTGATAACAGTCACTGGCAGCTGAATTACGTCTATTTTTATGCATATTTAATGGTTGCAAATGAGAGCTTTCAGAGAGAGAATCTGGAGACTTAGAAATAAATTGCAGGAAATCTAAGGAGAATCTTGTATATCACCTTATAGAAACTTCTTTTTCTGGTCCTTTTTAAAAAAATAGAGACCCAAATCAGATATTATATAGGTTCCTTTAGTTAGACTGACCCTGCAATTTGAAAAGCCCCTTCCTTGCTTTACATGGATACTGAACATTTAATCTCTCTGAGATTTGATAGTGTGACATTGGAAGAATATGTCCAAAAGAATAGAATACATCTGATGTTATGAGGGGGTAGAGAGGTTGGTGTCAGGAAGGAGAGGCAGAAATTTTTGGGGAAATTTGTAAAAATTTGAGAGAGACAGACTTTATTCCAAGAACGAAGAAGGAACCCCAGCATTAAGTTATTCTAGAATAAACTACAGGAAAGGGCATGCATCAGTAAATTTAAAAAACAAAACAAAATCTCAAAGCTATACAGACTTATAAAAAGTTGTAAGTTCTTCTGGTATAATAACAAATCAAAACCAAACATTACCAACGGGAAAAGCTGGCCCTGGAACACAGTATTATAAAGTTCAGGACATAAAAATATATTCCCCGTTGTGCTGGTTTTGGCTGGCACAGAGTTAATTTTCTTCGCAGTAGCTAGAATGGTGCTTTGTTTCAGATTTGTGCTGGAAACAGTTGATAACACAGGGATATTCCTGTTACTGCTGAGCAGTGCTTACAAAGCATCAAAGTCTTTTCTGCCCTTCATATTGCCCCATCAGCGAGGAGGCTGGGGATGCACAAGGAGTTATGAGGGGACACAGCCAGGGCAGCTGACCCCAGCTGACTGACCAAAGGGATACTCTGAACCACGTGGCTTCATGCTCAGCAATAAAACTAGAGTGGAGGTTGGGGTGGGGAGGTGCTGCTTGGGAACTGTCTGGGCATTGGTTGGTTGGTGGTAAGCCATTGTTTTTCATTTGTGTCACTTGTTTTTCTTGGGGTTTATTTCTCCCATATTTTTTGTTATTTTCATTATTATTATTATTAAATTTATTAAATTTATTTAAATTTCAGTTATTAAATTTTGCTCATATCAACCTATGAATTTTCTAACTTTTACCTTTCCAATTCTCTCCTCCATCCCACCAGTGAGTGAGTGGCTGTGAGGTGCTTAGTTGCCAGCTGAGGTTAAACCATGACACCCAGGAAAGACTAAATACGTCACTCAGGTTATGCCACTTGATTGGAAAACTTTTACAGTTGCATTTTTATTCACATTTCAAATTGATGCCTCTTGCTTCCCCATAAATTCTTTATCTTATTTACCCTTTTGTTTTGCACTGGCTCTTTAGTGGTGCCACAGTTCTAGGGCTGGACAGATCTAAAGATAATGTATGAGGAAGCATTTCAGAAGGGCAGAAACAGTGGACCTTCTAGAAAGGTTTAAGATAAAATAGATTAAATCATTCATTCTCGCTGCATACTCAAATTATTTTGAATATAGTTTCAGTGACAAAGCATAATTACATTTACTTACTGAAATTATTGAGCATACAGATATGTCTGTGTAAGGCTCTAAGATTAAATTGTTGTTTATACTTACTAATTTCTGTCAGTTTGTGTGCGCTGAAGCACAGATTTATATTTTAAAGAAACCTTAAGATTTCCTTTTGAAGAAATGGGTGTGAAAGCCATGTCAGTGAGAACAGTTGTGGAGTTTTATTATTTGATAGAATTTGTGCATAAGACTATCTTTCCTTGCATCACTGGTCCCTTGGCTGCTGACATTCTGTTTCTGCATGGATATTTTTGTTTTTTCTCTCTTGCAGTGTTTGAATAGTTTAAGTTGCAGGTTCTGTTTAGAGCTGAGGAGAAATGGAGCTTGGCTCTGATGGCTAAACTTGAGCTCAGTTTTGGTTTCAGAAACTATTTAATCCAGATGAACAGATTTTTCAACCCAATAATACAGTGGTTTGCTGACACATGTAATCCTGGAAAGCAGAGATTATTTGAGAGTCTTTGTCGGTTCTTCTCTAGATCTTTTTTCTGATGTCAGCAAAGCATTTTTGTCCCTTTCTGAAGAAATATAATTTATTTTGTCTCTAATTTTCTTGAAAGCAGATGCTCCTGCATGCCCAGTATTTTTCTTTATTACAAAGAGAAATTAATTTTTCATAGAATTGATTTATTTATTATTTTGTCATGTTCATTGCAACCACAACCATAAGTTTCTCTACAGTACATAAGCGTATAATATAGTGTATTGTTCCTTATATTAAATCAATTCCCTCTTCTGGTTTCTATCCAATATGCCAAATAAATCATTGCCAAAACTATTTGCTTTTGCACACCCACAGTTTCTGGAATATAGCATTGTTTTTCCTATTGTGATAGAGAAGGTTTTTATATGACAACCTAAAGATGTAAGATGCTGGGATAGGATTTTTTTTTTTCCCAACCACCATCATTTTATAGCCTTTTTTGTCCTTTTCTTCTCCTTAATGGAATACTTAACAATTGATTAAAAAAAAAGAAAGAGATACTATTAATAGCAGCAGAGCTCTATGAATGGCACTTATGCCTTAAAATGCATGGATAGAGCATAGTGGCTCTGTCATTAAAATCTATTATTTCACTTACTGTTTCTCTCTCCCAAGTGCTGTTTCAAGTTTCAGTGGCAGTTAATCTTTTAGCTATATAACTGTAAATTTGTTTGTGTTTCTTGACTTCTTTTTAATGGAATATGTCCCCTGATTGTTCTCGTTAGATGAAAGAGTCTTTAGGATATTCTTGCACAGAATAATTGTTTCCCCCTTTCGCTTAGTTTTATAAATTATATTTAGAGACTAGGAAAGGAACTACTTTCCCTGAAGCTAAAGGCAGAGAAGAATTTTGAGTGAGCTTCTGCATCAGTTTTGTTCCTTATAGCCAAAAACTTTAAAAAGAAATAAAATTCAGTTTGTTTTGGTTTTTTTCCAGAAAAAACATTTACTGCGGACCATTTAGGTCTACACTAAGTCTCTCATTAATATAAGTTTTAATGCTTAATGAGAAGATTCAGGAATTGAAAATCATGACCACTTCTCCAACTGTATCAGCTTACCTAATAAGAGAGCACCTCTCTGGATCTATTACACCTTGGCTGCCTGTCTCTGTTCAATCTAGGAAGTACAGATGGGTCAAATAAAGAGGTATCACAGCAAATTCTTCAGATGGGTCAAATTTTTCCAACTGAAATATTGTGACTAAAACCCCACCAAGCAGTTTCTCAGTTTTACAAAGAAGAAGTTTAAAAACCCGCATAAAACTAATTAAGGAAAAAATAAACTAAAAATATTAAATAAAAAAAAAAGGGATAAACTATTCTTTTACCTGCAAGTGCTGTTTGCAAGCCTCTCTTATGAGCTTATGATTGACTTTCCTTGTAGAGGTGGAATCCCAGACGTCATTAAACCTGAGGGACACAAAAGAGAAAACTATAGCAAAACTGGACCAAAGCATCCTGAAAGCTTTTATAATCAAAGTGTACAAATTTAAAAGGCCTCTTTTTTTTTTTTAAATCAAATATTATTACCTTGCAAAGCTATGCAGTAGAGCAGACACCTAACTGAACCTACTGTCCTCATTTGCTAAAAGGTTCAAAACCATGTTTTCTATTGTTTTATTTTACCTTCAAAATTAAAAAGTAGCCATGACAACTCACTAACAGCTAAACAAAAAGCAGAGTAGGAAATCTCCACTTCAGTCCAAGCCCTAAGAGCAAAACCAAAAAAGTGTTTCTGAAAGCAAGTCTGTGAAGATTGGTGTGAGAACAGAAGTCATTTTAATTCGAGTTCTGGTGAGAAATTGTTCTAATGAGGAAAACTGTCATGATGGAGGCATGTATTATTAAAATTGAATTTAAAAAAACTGCAGGAAAGAAGGGATTCATTGGCAAAACAAGGGGAAGAGCACACTTTTAATAAAGTATACAGGGTTTTTTCTTTTCTTTCTTTGTTTTTTAACATGATTCCTGGGAACAAGTCTTACTGCTTCAGGGGAAAAAAAGGAAGACAAACAATGTGGGAAGATGCATTTGCAACTGATGGCTTTGTCCATTTTTATTTCTTGTTGTAAAAGTACCGGCTGATATTTGGGCTCTCAAATGGGTTGAATGGGACTGTGTGACATTTTTTTGCAAATCCCAAATTGTCACAGTCATCTGACTGTTCCCTGCTTAGAATCTCAGGAATTGACAAAATGAAGATATCATCTCTCAAACTTCCCTAACCCGAGTCTTCCTGTAACCTCACTCTTACCGTTGGTTCTTGTCCCTACTTGCCCTGCAATATTCATTGCAGACAATACTGTCTTGAGAGCAGTAATTTGTTCCTTCCAGTTGGCTGTAAAGTGCTCTAATGGGACTATATAAATAAAAGTAATTAGTTTTTCTGCCTCATTCAAGGCACTATAAGTAAGAACAACAGGGTACACAAGTCTGACTTTTATATAAATTACTTCTTTGGAGGGTTAATAGATTTTTAAAACCTCTGGGTTGGCCTCTCAAAAGACAAGAAAAGACAGTAATACTTAAAACATAAAATTGCCTCAGCCATTTCAGATCAGAGAGACTTGGAAAGCTGTAGAAATGATTGATTTATTCTGAATAAGCAGCATCACTTGGTGTTGGATTTCTACTTTTAATTCAATACTGGAAATGATATAAGTATATTCCATACATCTTAAGAGGAATTGTACAGGTTCCAACCGTCTGTTAAATTAGACATTGATGATTACTATGAACATGTGGAACAGATCTTGTACAAGGGGGACAATAACTCTGTGCATTCGCCTAGGCCCTAGGAACCTCTTTGAATCACAAGGGTGGATACCCAGTTAGAAGAACTGAAGGGTGTTCTTTTTCAGTGGAGTATCACTCACTTCAAAGTTCAATGGCAATGGTTTGCTCTGATCCTTCTATAGCAGATACAATATATTCTGTGTCTAAAATACTAAAATGCTGAAAAAGATCCAGAGAGTTATGTCTTTTAAATATATGCTTTAATATGTTGGTACTTTTCTGGCAGTAATTTCCCCTGCCAGACATTTCTGCCTTGGTTATAGTTCGAAAACCACGGGAAGGCAGTAAATCTCTTGAACAGAGAAGTTTTGATTACTAACAAAATCTAAAGAGAACAAGACATAGCAGTATATGTGACAAAACTGGAAAAAAATAAACAAACATAAACTATTTCAAACAGGAAACTTCTCAAGGGTCCTTCTCCTTTAGGCCCTGTTCCCAAATAACAGATCTTGTTGCCTTATAGTTTCTGCTGCTTTTCAGACAGTGTGCCACTTTTTCATCTACTTGGCTTGTAAGGAAGAAATTCTGTCCCAGTCGAAGTTGACAAAGGTTTTGTCATTGACTTGAGAGGCTAAAATTTCACAGAAAACTGCTTAGGATAAGGACTTGTTGACATTTATATGATGGTTCCTCTGATTATTTTTCAGTTAGAGCCTACTGTCTCACTCGGGCAATGTGAAGCTGTGTTACTAAGAACATCAAGAAAGAAGCAGCTTTTAAAGCACCAGTGCTGGGGCGGAACAAGGGCTGCACTCAAACAGTGAGTTGTTGTTTTAGCATACAAGGTCACATTAGCAAATTAAAACAAAGATTCTTTGCAAAAGTCATTTTTTTCTTCTATGTTTGGGAAAATGCAATTTATTGGAACATATATTCCCTCCAAGTGCTCGGAAAGCTTCTGTTGTTAAGGCAACTAGAGTAACCAACTGAGAACTAATTCATGTTTCAGTTTGTCAAGTG
The DNA here is from genome assembly GCA_013396775.1 of Cephalopterus ornatus. Classification (NCBI taxonomy): domain Eukaryota; kingdom Metazoa; phylum Chordata; class Aves; order Passeriformes; family Cotingidae; genus Cephalopterus; species Cephalopterus ornatus. The sequence continues at coordinate 144,996 of VZRE01005720.1, read as the reverse complement.
CACATTTATATTTATTTCAGTACTGTACTAAATGAGTGGTAAAGCTTGATAAGAAGATGATCCCTCTGTCATTCCTGTGCCTAACCCCTTCTTCCGCAATCTGCAAAAAACATTATTTTTTTGGTCGTTTTCAGACTTCTCTTATGAAGGACTTCAAATGCACTTCACAGTCCACTGAGCAATGCTGTTTGAAAATTGATTAAAAACTGTAATTATTGTAGCAGGAACATAATCATGATTGATAGGATGAAGCCAAGTAATCAAGGAGAAGGGGAGGAATCTCAGCCTAAAATTTACTTTTGCTCTAGCAAAATATAATTGAACAAAAAGCTGTATTTTCTGAAAGTTAGATGGGGGTTTTTTACTGGTGTTTATAACACACACAAAAAAAGAGAGAAAAACACAAATACAGCAGCCCTAATAAATCCCAAGCCTCTTGAAAATTATGTGGGTTTCTGTTACCCGAAGTTAATGTTTAAAAGGACTGATTCTTCTTGGAACTCACCAAAGAATCTATTTCTAAGTATGCTATCCCACGAGGATGAGGATAAAATGTACACTTAATCCTTATTATAGTTTTTCTTTTGTAAAGTCCAGTTGTAATAACTCTTGTCAGTTAATAATTGTTTTCGGTCATCACAGACTTGATGATCAACTTTTTCCTCTAAAATGCTGATGCTTTTATGACTTGCATATTTTTAATTTTTAATGAAAAAACTTGTACCTCACTTTATTTACCAAAGAAAATCCAAAAATAACTTCACTAGTGGATTTCTTTCTCTGTCCTAATTCCATTTTTAGAGTGATTGGATTCTCATTGTTAGTTCAGCTCTACCTTTAGTGACACAGCTGTGATTTGTTGCATGCTCACTTGATTTTTCTAGAAGCATCATCTCCCTCCCTGATTTTTCTAACAGCCTCACCTCCCATCTCTTTAATAGGTTCAGGTTTGTTTGCTAAGCACTTTCTGCCACAGTGCTAGTAGTTCAGCTGGCATATTCCAGTTTTACAGGATAGGGCAAAGTAAACAATTTGTCAACTCAGTTGAAAGATTCAGTTGAGGAGTGACTGAAGCAGGAAGCTTGCTTTTTAAAAAATCATGGATCATGCTGCTTATTAGGTAGGGTTTCTTTTTTAAATATAAAATGCAACATTGTAATCTTACCTAATATTCAGTTTTAATATTGCTTACACGTTGATGAACTCTACCTTTTCAAAGAACTGTTGGAAGGGTTAATCATTGTTTTGCATGTAGATTACTTCTCAGCTTCTCAGGCACTTAACTTACTGGCTCTCACAGTCCTGTTGCCTTTCTTTCACTTCCTTCAGTGCAGGTTTGTGCAATGTCAAAAATGGGCCTTTACGAAGCTTAAAGCATCAGGACTTAACATTCTTGTGGCAGTATAGATGAAACACGTGAAATGTTTCACATGTGAATGTGAAATGTGAAAGCTTCCCACTCTAAATCTCAAGTCCATTAATGATGACAGTACTTTTGATTACAAAGGTTTTTGCTAGATTTAGAATGGACATTTTGGTGCTTGAAGCTCACAGAAGGTCTTATTTTTCCGGTCCAAATGTGCTTTTCAATGGTTGTGCCTATTAGAGATATTTGTCAGCTGAGGTTCAGCCGATGTCAGCAGTCACTGTGAGCGTGGGCTAATTTAATTTAATTAAGAAAGAGTGCAAGAAGCTTAATTTACAGCTAGTCACCTCACATTTGATGTGTCTAAACATTTTTTTCATGGATGTTTACTGCATGTCAGCTGACCTATAGTAATTTGGTAATATTAGTCCTGCTGAAAGCAAAAATCTACTTTTTGGTGAAGTAGAAGTTAACATGATTGGAAGTGATACAGCTGGATCTTAGGCTGACCAAGAATTATATTTGAGAGGGTTAGCAAAGCAAATTGATAAGTTCATTTTGTCCAAGCTGCTTCTAGAATTATATCAGATGATGTATTTATGCTTGCAGTACACAAATGGGGACAATTATTCTATCTGAGAAGCCAGAATGATTGGATCTATTGATAGGCCCTTCATGGTCCTTAATGTAATCAATCACAGTACTCACTCCAGAATATGTCATGTCTAATCCTTTAAAAAACTTAATGTTTAGGAGTGAAACAATAAAAGTTGCTTGTTTGCATTTGTTTTTTTGCATGAAGAAGAGGACTAGAAAAACCTTTAATATGAATTTCCCCATTTTAGGTGAGGTTAGTGAAACCCAGTGAGATCAAATAGAACATAAAATAGTCTGGTAGGGAAAGCCACAAGCATAGCAGGACATTAACTGAAATACACAGATCGTTTGAAACTGGTCAAAGAAGAGCTAGTGGTTTCTAATGCAATCCATACATCAAGGACAGAGAATGTCACATGAGAATGTATTACAAAAACATAAGAAAAATGACCTTTCTACCATATCTGTTTTTCAGTCCAGTGTTGTAATAAGGATTAGATGTATAAACTTTTTTGAAAGCTAGCTGTCCATTACAGGATAAATTAACCCCACATCCATTGTATCCTATTGCAATATCCACATATTACACTTTCATATCTAGAAAAATCATAGGGCCCCACTACAGGCTCAGGTGCGGAATCAAACCCTAAGACTGCAGGTTTTTCTTGGTTTTTTTGTGTATTATTCCTCATAAAAGATAATAATTATGAAGAGCAATAGTGAATTTTTTGTTAAAGCAAGCTTAAGAAGGAAAACATGCTAGGGAATGAGTATTAGTAAATAAGCTATGGTTTTATTTCCAAGCAAGCCATTAAAAAAAAACAAAACACAAACTTAGCAGCATCTGTTGTTCACTACAGATGAATCAGTGATGACAAACATATGGCAAACTATCTGAATAGCTACAAGCTCTGTGTTTGATTCTGTACTTGCTAATCCTTGTTTCATAATGCCTGCATAGAGATGAAAAAGGAAATTACTAGTTTTAATTGCTTTTTTACAAAGGGTTAGAGACGCTAATTTTACTAGTCACTGCATCTTGCAACATTTAGGTTGCAAGAGAGATTCCTGTTTTTCTTGTGTTTGGACTCAGTTTTGACTGAAGCTGGACATTCAGAGCTGGAATGCTCACTATCTTTGGTGCTAGGTAAATGCATTCTGGAGCTGGAGCTTTACAACAAAGGCGAGCCTGTCAAAATTAACCTTAAAGGAAAGTGCTTGCTTTACGGTGAGAGCAGATCTGTTTTTACCCACAGGTCTATTCCTCTTGTGTGATTTAATGATACCTGACTTCAACTTTCTATAAGAAACCACAATGACATATAGTTCAAAGGAGTAACACTGGATTTAATTATATTTTAAACTTGTTTGTACTTAGGACTTTGCACATAATGAATTAATCTTAAGAGTAATTTATGAATGTTAATTCTGAACAGAGAATGGATATTTTTTTCTACTTACAGGGTTGTATCTCAGTGATAATTCTAGCACTGGTGTTTAATATCCTTGCTTTTGTCTCCAGCTTGGAGGACGCCAAGCAGGTCCTTTTCAATAGCAAGAGAGCTGAGATGAAGCACTAGTGTCCCCAGGACAAAGCATGCAACATCCCAGTGTTTTCTAATACAGATAGGATTTGTTTTCAAAAGAGTTAAATATTTTATATTTTTCCTAATCCTAGTTTTCCAGTATTGTCTAGTTGGGTTGTGGCACATATGAGATACTGATGCTTCATTTTTTAGTATTTAATTTAGCCTTTAACATTACTGAGAAATGTTCTCACGCTTTCAGCTTAGTGTATTATTAAACTGTTCTTGCTCCCTTGATAGATTTTTTTTTTTCCAAGTGCTCTTGACTTTGACAGAATTATTCAATTGGTTGAGAGGCATCCATTTCTAAGATGTTACATTTTGATAATATTCTCAATTTAAAATTGCTCAATAAATATGTTTCTTTAAGAAGTTTATGTTCTATTACTTTAAAATACCAAGATTACAAATCATTATGCTGTTCCATTTCATTATAGTTAATTGATTTCAAACATTTAAGAACATGATTTACTCCTACTACTACTTCAGAAGCCTGTAACAGAAGAGTCTAAATCATTATTTTGACAGCGTAGATTTTATTCTTTCTTTGTGGGTAACCTGTCTTTGAGCTTCCACATTTAACAGTTTGATTACACCTTTCATTGTTGCTACCTTGTGTTTAAAGTGACAGACAAAGTTGAAAGAATTGCAAATCCCCAGAATAAGTGAGCTTCCCTAAACAAAGACTGTCAAATACTGACAACAGGAATATAAAGCAGGGGAAAAAGAGAAGGGGAAAAATACCTGATGCACAAGTGCATAAGAGAAACAAGAAAAGTGGTCTACAAAATGCAGAAACCAAAATTGTTTACCTACAGTCAGGTAGAAAAACAGCTTTATCAACTGCCATGCATACAGTTTAGGTTTCTTGTATCATTAATGGTTTTGCATAAGCAAACAGTTTTACCTATTCAAGTGGATGTTTTCTTGCACACTTTTGGATCACCTACTACTGTTATCAGCATGATAAGGAATAGCAGTCTAAACAGAAACAGCACTTAAGAAAGAACAGTATAAACTAGCTGATTTTGGAAAGAATTGACTGAAAATACAAGGATGTGGATGAAGTTTGACTTCTCTTTTAGTGAGATGAGGCTTACACGATGTCTGCCTGTCTATCTCACTCGTACCAACTTGTGATCTTTCGTTGCCAAATTCTACCAAGAGCAACGTACATTTAGTTGTCCCGTTAGTAGCCAGAAAATAGGCAGCTGGATACAGGAAAAAGGACTGTTATTGTGCTTTCCCCCATTCTCCCCCTTCCTCAGTCCTTCTGGAAGAGAAATGCTGAAAGCAAATCCATATTGGAAAGTGAGAACCTCAGTGTTGGAAAACAGGAGCTTACACCTTTTCAGACATCAGGGGATCTGACCGTTAGACACAACCCAAAGGAAACCAGGCCTCATTAGTTCTGCAGCCCACAGGCCTGTTTTTCTAATGTACAGAGGTTCACTTGTGCTAGCAATTTTTTTTTTTTTTGAGAGTTTAAATCTGGTTGCATAGTTTTGGTGTAGATGACATAAAATATTTTGGACCCCATTTCCAACAGTGAAGGAAAATTTCTCTCAGTTAAATTGTTGTGCATTTTATATTTTTAAAACTACAATTCCCTGTATGACAAGCTGGCAGTCTGCTCATGCAGGGTGTGTTCCACAGATTTCAATGTCACATTAAAAGATCTGATGTAAAGAGAGATTTAAAACACCACTCACCATTTTATTAATACTGGTTATTTCTTAAAACCTTTTCCTGAGGCTATCAGAATATTTTAATGTCTCATCACTCCTGCAACATACAGAAGGGTCATAAAGTGATAGTTTTCCCATGGCAGAAATACCTTTGAAACAAAACAAAGCAATATTTAACACTTCAGAGCAACTGAATCTCAAAGGCATTTGCAATAGTCAATGAGAAACAGTACTAAACCCACCAGCATCTGCCAGAGGAATGTAGGCCAGGAAGATGCAATTGTGTCTAGAAATTTTGAAAGATAATGAGGTTAGTCCCCTACTCTTGTACTAAAGATCCACAAAGTTTTTAGAAACCACAGCTCAGAAAACACTCTGTCTTAATTCTTCTTTGAAAGACAGAATCCCTGTGAAGTTTCCTGCTTGATAGTGTTATGTTCAAGGCTCTGTGCAGTAGTTGCTTGCTCAGTGTTACCCACTTCCTATGGCAATATGGGATTCCTGGAGATCAAGGGAGGTCATGAGATCCATGTAAAATGCTATAACAAAAATCTTCCAATAAATTAAACCATATTTTGAAGCTGACATCAAGGAACAAATTGTCAAAAGCAATGAATCATAACAATCTGATTTTAGAATCATAACAAGCAGGGATCTCCTTATTTTATGCAACTGCTTGGGAGGTGCAAACGTATAGACACAATGGGAGCATGCACCCTTGTTATTTAATATTGTGTTTATTACATATAGCTTTAAACATCGATAATACTACTGTGTTATCTGTGATTTTCTTATTTTTAATATAACTTTGTTTACAATTGTATCTGAATATGTTCTGGAAATTCATTAACTGCAGGCTGAAAAACTGACCTGTAGTTCATTTTTATTTTCTTCCTAAGGGACAAGAGAGTATGAATATATGTGAACGACTTAAATTTATAATTAAAGCCTGCTTTATAGTTTTTGTTCTCATAGGGTTTTTTTAATGTTCTGATTAACACAGATGTCCTATAGTTTGCTAGTGCTGGACATCTTTGACACAAAAAGATGTAAAATAGCACCTTAGGGCGGAAGCCAGGGAGGGCCTTAGTTCATACAGAAATCTGTTAAAGAATTTCAGACCAGCCAGTGTAAAAATGGTATCTAATGGTTGTGTAAGATTTATCCTGACTTTGAAGTGCCCTGTTGTGCCAGAAGAGCAGAACTGTATATCATGATTTTTATCAAGGGGTTTATGTAAACACAGATATCTGAAAACTTATGAATATTGGCTGCTCTGACCTGAAACTTGATGTTTTCCACTAAAGAAAGCCAAGGATAACTTAAATATGCCCTTGCTACTCTGTGGTTCTTAGAAGATGATGCATGTTCAGCACTAATAAACATTTCCATAAGGGGTGGTGATACCACCAACAGAAGGACAAAGGAATATTATGTTGCTGTTCAGACGTGGTGTGATAGCAGCATGTGGCAATCAGCCTTTTTGATAACATAAAGATCACTGACTTTTTCTGCAGTTTGGGAGCTGGAAAAAATGCACTGCTTTTGTTAGATATCTTATCTCTTGTCTCTCATCATGGGTCTGATTTGTGATACACTCAGTTCTGACTACTGCTTGCAGATCAAACCTGAGCTGTGATAGTCTGTGCATACAGTGAGTTAAAAATGAATTAATTAAAATTATATCTATGTAATATATAAAATATATGAAAATATATAATATATAATTTTATATGTAGACATATATTCTACATATATAAAATTATATATTATATATAAATATATCTATTATATATAAAATTAAAATAAATTAAAAATTAAAAAAATCCATTTGTAAGTGAAATTCAGTAAGATGAGACATGTTTTAGTAAAGCTAATATTGAGCCTTTATCTGTCACTGGTAATTTCTTACTTGTGTGTGCTATGTAATCAAATGAGAATTCAGCTTATGGTCTGATTACTTAGCAGAGTCTTTTCAACAAGAAAAGAGATGGTAGTCCTGCTGACCACCAGCAGTTAGCTTTTGGGGCTTTAGGAGAGCATGCATAAATACTTTTAATGGCTTTAGTGTGTTTTCATTAGGGAGCATCAAAACCAGCCTAAGCAGGATGAGCCAGAGAAAGCAGCCGAGGCTTTGTCTGCACAGACGGGTGCAGACTGTCACACGTTTGATCTGCTTGCACACTGAGCTGTCTGAATGGAAGCCAGCTCTGGCCTGGAAACCATAAAAACATGTTAATGCATTGCCATGCTGGAGCTCATAAGCCTTACCAAAGCTAGGGCTACTTTTGTTTCAATAACCTCTCTATAATTATTTTTTTTTGAAGTTGCTCCCATGGTTCGTTCCAACTACTAAATAAAATAGTCCATTTTAACAGGACCACAAATCACATTCTCAAAGAAAGAAAACATGAAATGTTTTAAATGCTGCTGGACCTGCAAGCTGATTTGTAGTTATTATTTGAAAGTTTTTATCTGTTTCTGACTCTACTGATGAAAAAAACAAAATTTAAAACAAGACTCAGGTCTGATAGATGCATACAAAAGTGAGATAAACCTAGCAACTATGACAGTTGTTGTAGTAAACAGCTAGTGATCATAGATAGTTTTCTGTTTGAAGTATCTAGAGGGATTGTAGCATTGTGTGACATAGCTGCAGGCTCTAATTTAGTGCTCTGGATTAATAACAGGCATAACTTGGAACAGCCACCCATCGTCCAAAAATTCTGTACCCTGCCACAGTGATTCCTCAGTGTTCCCATGCGCCCAGTGTAGAGATGGCAGGGAGGGAAGACACTGAGCACAGAAGCTTGAGGTTTCTTTATAAGGAGAAAATGTTAAGTTTCATTAAAAAAAAAAAAAAAGAAGAAGACAAAAAGAAAACAAAAGAAAAAATTGACATAAAAAGGCAGAGAGGATGACAGAGTGTGTGTTATAAAAACAGTGAGGAAAAAAAGATGTGAACTAAAAGAATAAAATGATATTGTCATAATGCCTGCAGGCCTCCCTTCTGGAAAGGACAGGGAGTAATTTTCAGGAGCTAAACTCAGTGTTCTGCAAACTCAGTCTCAAACTATCATTAATAATCTTGAGAAATGAGTCTGGAGGATAGAAATTAAGCTGGCAGTATTTCAGAGGCAAAGTCGGCGCCGCCTGTCATCCCACTGAGAGACAAACCCCGTTAGGGCCTGCTAATGTTGCACTCCTGTCAGAGTAACGTAAAACCTTACATGTTAAACACGTGGCAGACAAGACAGTGTGGAGGCAAATTGTTCAGCAGATGGCACGGCCTACTTTACTTACCATCTGAAGTTAGAAAATAGAGCAAATGCCATTTTTTGCATTCACTCATTCTTTGCAAATACTTGTCTGGGTACTGCTCAGCCGCTTTCTTTGTTGGGGCTATTGAGACAAGAGGAACTTCACAGTATGATTATGAGATATGTCAAGTAGAACACTAATTGTTGACATACAATTTGAGCTGAAATTTCAGCAGAGTTGGGTATAAGTTTCTGAGTGAATGCTTTGAGAGTATTACATCTCCAGATATCTGCTTCGAGCAGTGAATTCCCTATAGCTTATGTGTTTCTTTTCTTTTTCAAGCCTCACAATTTGTAGACTCACTAGACTTACGCCCTTCCCATATTCCTAATCCTTGAAGTAGAAAAATATTCTTTGGGAGCAGGGAAAATAACTGCTAAAATAAGTTGAGCAGCAGGATAACTGGGTTTTTTTCTGTCTTAGAATTCAATTTCCATCCATCTGGAGTAAATTATGGTGTGCTTATTGACTTTGGTGGTGTTGGACTGTGCTCTTACAAACCAATTAACTGACCTATTAAGAAAAAAGAAAGAGGCATAAGCCATCAGTTTGGGACAAACTGCACAGAGTAACAATTTCAATCTAAACAGGTCTTCATACTGAGCACCTTCTAGATACTCCTGTTTCAGTTTCCTGGTTAGATTGGCTTTTTTCCTCTAGCCCAAGAAACGGACAGTGAAAGACAGGCTATTGCTATGTAAAGTGACAGACAAGGGAAAACACCATCATTTGTTAATTTAACAAGAGTGTGTGTGCTCTTCACACACAGACAAGATACAATCTCTTCTCTGAGGAGTTTACAGGCTAACTAGAAGAGACAGCAGTGTTCAGATAGCTGATGGTCATTCAGAAGAAATCTCAGTCAATGGTTTGAGAAGACTTAGAAAGCAATAGTGGAACCAGTAGCAAATTCTAGTCCTGTAAAGTAGGAGAAAAAAAGGAAAATCTCACTTTCACATGTAGAGATGATTTTTTTTGAAAACTTTGTTATATACATACCAAAATCATGATTAAACAGGCACAGGTATAAAACTCACTTCGGTAATAAGCTTCAGTTTAGTGTTTTCTTGAACAACAATGTAATATTGACTTTTTAACTGAGACTTTAAATAGTTGACCTCAAAATAAAATTATTTCTTGCCACACATGGAAATACAGCTGTTGAAAGATAATCATGTCTTCCCTTCTTTTATGTCCAAGGTATAGGAGTTCCCTTTTCCTGTGATATAGTGAATATTTTATGATTTAGCTTGCATTTCTAGCTCATTACCGACAGTGTCTCTTGAAAAAAATAAAATTATGAGAAAACAATAAGAACTGTTACTTGAATTAAGTAGTCAAAATTATAGAAATTATATTATTTGGCAGATGGATTCTGTTTGCCAGTCTGATCTCTTGCAATACTCCAACTGGCAGGTCCAGTGTATTTCAGGTGTAAGTTTGTGCTTGTTACCTAAAATATGTACTAACTCTGTATAAAAATCTGAGTCTATTTTCTTAGCATCAGCAGACAGTTTATGGAGTTGAAAAACTCTCGTCCTTTTGATATTTTACTGTGATTATATGAGTGTGTGTATGTGTGCGAGAAGAGGACACAATTGTGAAAATCTTTTTATGGTAGAAATGGGCTTGGTTTTGGAAACACCTTTCAAAAATATTTTCTTCAAACTTGGGAAGCTTCTTCATGGCTTATAAAGCATAGGTATGAAATAATGCTGTTAACATTTTTGGGAAGGTACTATACCATTAAAATCGTAGGTTGATTTTCAGTGGTGACATAACACTTCTAATGCACAATAAATCTACTTAACAGTGCTGTCATGTGTTTCAGTTATTCTCAGCAGTCCGCAAACTCTTTGAGTATTTCATGTGCAGAAATTCAATTTGAAACATTATGATTTCTCTATTTTATTTCCTGGTGATAATCATCAGAAATGTACCTGAATGCAGGTTTGTTTCATAGATTTTTAAGTTACTGGGCCAAATATTGCTCTCATCTTAACAAATTATTTAATATAGATGTTTATGTTGAAGCTAAAGAATCCCTTAAAGATGGGAGCTTTCAATGTGTAAATATTAAAAATTCTGTATCAGTGTAAACAAAATCTCCATTTCCTTTTACTGCCAAGAAAATTCATGCACCAATTTGACAAATCTATTTTAATGAAAAGTTGTAATACAAATACTTTCTACCTATGGGTACAAATAGAGCAGTGATTTACTATTCTTGACCTTGGTTTGTTATAACTCAGTACATTCCAACTCATTATAAAACTTTATTTGTCCCTCCAACATGTCTGTTAACAATCAACTGCTGTTTAACTGTTAATATGTTTCTGGATAACATGAAATATATGAAAAGAAAGACAAATGGCACTTGTAATTATTTTATAGTTTACAGGAAAGAGCCTGAAATTGTTATAGCTATTTTTACATGGGAAAATTTTGGAGAAGGACATTCACAAAGGGTGATAAAAAGCTCTCCACTCTCTTGCTACAATTTAATTGGGCAAAATAGACCTGACATAGCTCTTCTAAATGACCATCCACCTTTTTGAATTGAATATACAGGGAGAGATTAGCCTTATTAGGGTTATGTTGGCCCTTATGAACAACCCTCATACAGATTAATAGGAATGAAAGAGAAATAAAGCACTAATACATGTGTAAGCCTCTTCAGAAAAGGTTTTAAATAGATTCTGGTTTCCAAAATATTGCGAAATTTTTACATCCAGCAAGACCATTTCAATGGCAGACATTCAGTTTCCCAGAATGTAAAAGGGCTGATATTGATCTCCAGGGTTTTGAAGTCATTCTATGTGGTTTTCCATTAATTAAGTATGTCAATTAAAATAATCACATGAAGTTCAATTTCACTTCAGCTCCAATTTCATTAATATGTTCTGTCCTTTCCAAAATCTACCACTACTTTTGTGATTACTGGACAGTAGCTATTTGGATATTATCACACTGAATACTGAGACTAATGAATCTATATAGTAGACCTTTGAAATGGAGAGATCAAAATATGACTATTCTTGGGAACTTACCAAAGACTTTAACACAAGAAAACCCCCACATGGCTAAGGTGGTGCCACTACTTTGTGTCTAAACCCTTGGTGAACGACAGAAATAGAGTGAAAAGGTGTCCAATCCATTGAAAATGTGAGACTATACCTATAAATAAAGCTAAGTCCATATGTTCAGACAGATGATGATGATGAAGGCAAATAATGTTAATAACTGCTTTCAGAAAGGGGATCAAGGAAAGCAATCAAAAGGAAAGATTAATTGCTTTGTCTCAAGATTATCTGGAATCACTTGTTGATAGAATCACAAAGGCTGTTTCAAAGCTGTGATTTAATTAAGAGATAATCCGGAATTATCACATTTAATTATTTTGTAAAGGTCATTATGTCTTCAATCTTTTTTAGAAATGTAAACACAGTGGAGTGTTCTGTTAGCATAGGACAAAAAAAAATGTTACTTTAATGAGTAAAACAACACTAAGCAATGAAGATTGATTTGTGTGAACAGCTGATGTTCTCCATTAGATAGACTATTTACAAATTAAATTATCACATTCTTGAAGAGACAAAAGTACAAGGAATTAAACTGGATGATTCTGGATTGCTTTATGTAATCCAGCGTTTAAGAACGGTCATTATCACAGAATTAGTCTGATCTTCAATAATCTCTAGACTAGGCAATTAGTCATCTTACCTCACATGTGTGATTGATGGCTAGTTTTAATCAGGGCTCATTTTCAGTACTACTTCTTTCCCTTCTTCCCTTTTGACCCTGGAGTTAATTTAAAGGTCTTTAAATAAAGTAGTCAGAATAACTTGTAAACCAATTATGATGGGATTTCTGCTTTTATTTTTCTACACAAATGTTGTCTTTCAGGATCTCTTGGAGAGTCTCAAAAAAGTTCTAAGGTTTATTTACCTGTTCTTTTTTGATGTCTCTCAATATCACAACATATTTTTCTACTGAATATTAAAAAGCAACATTAATCATCCAACTGTAAGAAGAAGAGATTTAGCTGGTATATACAGGCTTCACTGACTTCAACAAAGCTGTGATAATTCATAACATAAAAAGATCATGCAGTAAATAGCCTATTAAATCTAAATGAAATTTATAGTTAATTGCACATGGCAAATGATTTATAGCACTATTTGTTCTAGGAATTTCTTGGCATGATATCATGACTATTTGGCAAAAGATCTGAGATCTGTTGTTGGAAATTTGGCTTCGTGTTAACCATAGCCAGTGAATGTCTAAATAGAGTAAGTGGTAGTAGCAAATCTGTTCTGTTTGTTACTTAATATGTGTTAATTATAAAATATTTGTTGAATTATTATTATTTTAATCCTAGGTAATAATTAAGTACAATGTATAAAAAAGGCTTTTACATTTCTCCTTGATTTAAATTCAGTTGAATGAACTTCACCTTGAAACAGTTCAATATTGTAAGCCTGATTCCTCAGAAAGCCAAGGTCAGTAATAAGTAGAAACAACAGTCCTTTTCACTCCAGTTTGCTGAAGTTGTATTGCAACGTATTCTGGATATTTGCACAATTTTTCATTCTAACTGGGTGCCAATTTTCATTTTTCATCAGAATAGTGATCCTAAATAGACACATAAAATTAGGACAGAAACGTTAATTTTCTAAAAGTAGGCCTCTGGCACTAGGATCTAAAATATAGTTAGGAGAAGAAAATTGCTATTTGCAAAGCAAGAAACAACAGCCAGATTGTTTCTTCTTCACTTGCTGTGCACAGTGTGTGTTGGCACCATATCGCAGTAGCTCAGAAATCTCAAACTGTCAGGAAAAACAAACCATGACCCACAGACAGAATAGAAGGTTGAAGAAAAAGCACAAAAAGGAAACCAGAAATTCATCTCCATTTATCAACAGCATGATATATTTGACAACACTGTGGTGGAATCTACTTCTCATTCATGAGTCATGCATTCCCAGTTACTCCTTTTTTTGCTGCTCTTCTCTCTTCTATCAGCTTACAGTACTAAGCTTGGTTTAACAGGCAATGAAGCAAAACAGAAGGGACATCATTCACACTGGTGCTCATTAATTGCATTCTAGTCTGTTTTAAAGATTCTCTTTCATATTAGGAACTGAGAAGGTATTCGGATTATTGAACAATCCAGCATTGTTTCTTATTTGCATGTCTTTTCTGCACATTTTAGGACGGTTTGGTTTTGTAGAATTTTGTCTTTGCACTTATGAGTTGCCATTTCTTCATTAGACTACTTTTTTCTCCCCATTAGATTTCCAGCAAAACTAATATTGTCCTGAATATCACCAATTTGGAGGTATGAATAATGTAATGCAGTATCTAAAATGTTTGCATCTCAGCATTATTCCATCATGTTATAAAGCCAGGACAATTTTTCCCTTATGTGGCTTTTTACAAGGAAAATTCAGAAGGAATTTTTTGCTCTGGATAAACTTGTTTTAGTTTTTGTTTTTCTTTACTCTTTATGTCTATGTATGACCTTGAATATTTGCAGCTATACGTAGATCAAACACAGGTCAAACTGTCTAGAAGAAAAGCTGACTGATCAACACAATAGATAGAGTCTAGTTCTTCAGCAGGTCATCCAAAGCACTCACCATGGCTGCTGAGAGGCTGCCAAATACCTGAAGTGTGGTGCAGGGAAATGCAGAGAACAACCTGCACCTGGTGCTTTGTGAATGAGCATCCATTCCATGGTGCCATGGGGAAGTTCTTTCCTATTCTCATTATTGAGCCACAGACTGAATTTCTTACAAGGAACTGTGGGGTGCTCATGCTGTTTGGGTAAAGGAAGATGAAAATACAATGCAGGTGCCAAGCCCTTAAAATTGACTCCTTTCCTGGGAGACAACTGTGTGAGCAGGGGAAATACTGGGTACCACTCAACTGCAGGCTCTTAAACAAGATGGAGTATGGATCTGTAGCAGCGAGTCCAGAGGAAGGCCATGAAGATGACCAGAGAGCTGGAGCACCTCTCCTATGAAGTCAGGCTGAGAGAACTGGGGTTGTTCAGTCTGGAGAAGAGAATCCTCTGGGGAGACCTTATAGCACCTTCTAGTACCTAAAGGGAACCTAAAGAAAGCTGGAGAGGGATTATTTATAAGGGTAAATAGTGGTAGATAGGTAGTGACAGGACAAGGGATAATGGCTTTAAACTGAAAGAGGGTAGGTTTAGATTAGATATTAGGAAGAAATTCTTTACTGTGAGGGTAGTGAGGCACTGGAACAGGTTGCCCAGAGAAGCTGTGGATGCCTCATCTCTGAATATGTTCAAGGCCAGGTTGGATGGGGCTTTGAGCAACCTGGTCTAGTGGAAAGTGTCACTGTCCATGACAAGGGAGTGGAACTAGATGATCTTAAGGTCCCTTCAGACACAAAACACGGTTCTGCGATTCTGTGAACATCAGATCCAAAATGAAGTTGCCAAAGATTTGGTTTTGGGGTTTTGGGGTGTTTTTTTGTTTGTTTGAGAAGGAGCCTGGACCCTCACTTAAAATGTCACTTTTTTTTTTCTTAACAGTAATTTGAATATTTTAAGTCAGCAACGTGGATGATAGAAGACCCTGGCAAGGACAGCAAAGTAACTTTTCCTATTGTATATTCGAGACATACAGCCTGTCAACAGCTCTAACACTTCTTTTTTCCCGGTGGGGTTTCCTCCCCGCCCCCAGCTTGGGTTGTAACATCCAGGCTGCTCTTCTGCACCTCCTTAGCAGTGCCAGGCTCGATGCCAGCAGTTAGCCACCATGCTCAGCAGCAGGGAATTGATCCTTGGACAATCAGAGGGCTTCAATGTTCTGATAAAGATGGACTCTGTCATCTCCTATCCCTGTTGAAAATTAGCCTTAAAATGTATTTAAGGACAAGTGCAAATTTCTTTTAGAACAGTGCTGTAGGCCCAGATGAAGTCACTTGTTTTCCAGAGTATAGACAGGGAAAAAAACAAACAGAGAAAAGCAAATACTACCATCTAACTTAAATTTTTAGCCCAGCTTATTCTTGTATACATAATTATGTTTTCCATCCACCCTCTCTATGATCCCTTAGCACTTAATTTAAACCTTTTTTCCCATAGGATGAAAACAATTTTCTTTCCCATCACCTCCAGCTGTCTCCTTTTCTTTTCCTTTCTCTCCCCATCTTGCTCTCAAGACTGTCACCTACTCAACCACTTATTAATTTCTTTTATTTATAGGTTTGGAGTGCTGGGCTGGTAAGTGACCATTTTGTCACCATGGTGTCCCTGAGACCCAGCAGTGAGAGCTCCAGGAGCAGAGGATGCTCTCATGGCCCTTACAATGATCAGCAGTAAATTGCTCATCCTTACAGACCAAAAATCCCAGAATCCAGTTGCCTGGGTCATTAAGTCTTGAATCACTGACAATTGTGGCATCATTTAAATGACTTATTTTCTGGACTGTCATTAAAGCGACACAGATTCTGTGTTTTCTGAATTATTGTTTCACAGTATACATACATGATTGATGAGAGCAAATGAAAGTAATGGCACTGAAGGTTTTCAGAAAGCTTCTAAATGAACCACTCGATCATTTTGACCTGGATTGAGATCTGAAAAAAAACAAATGGGCAACAAAGACCATCAAGAGTATGAAATTACTTCTGCATGAAGAACAAAAGAGTTAGCAGTCATCAGTCTGGAAAAAACATGTTTGATGGAGGGGAGGCGAAATAATACAGATTTACAGATTCCTTAGTGGCATTCAGGGACTCAACTGATATTGCAGTCTCTTTACCACAAGATGAAATAAAACTGATGACAGTTTCAAAACAACAGGACTTTCACCAAGTATAATATGGATCCTTAAAGTTTATTTGGTGCTCAAGAAAGGCCTAAATAAGTTCAAAGGAAAAAAATACTGAGGGTAATGATGTACACAGTAACCCCATCTAAATCACTATGTCCCTGACTTGAAAATGATTGGAACTTGTAAGTGTTATGGGGAAGAATTATTTTCATTTGCTCTTATAATCATCCCTAGGTAATCATATATGGCTACTGCTGAGAACAGGGTGCCAGCCTAGATGGGGCTTAAAATGGTACACTATTCTTTCTTGCTTTCTATTGTCTTTTTAATTAAAGGAGTAAATATGAGAGAATACACAGTTAGAAAAATGAAACATTATTTCACTATAAATTAATTTTTAAAAAGAGAGTCTTCTCTTAATAACTCCTGAAATTATGAAAACAGTCCATCAAAGAAAATATAACTACTCTGCCTTCTTATAAATTCCCAGATTCAGGAGGCCAGTCATTTTACGGTTCATAGTAATGAGATTAAATAAGAAATAACTGTCAGGACCAACCTGGAGTTTTAATAATGGTGGTGCTGAAGTCGAAAAAAGCACCTGTCTGGTACAAAAAAAATTATTCTGGTCCATGGAATGCCAACACTGAATTAAATGGATAAGAGAGGTTGCACGATTTTTTTTTTTTAATAACAGCTTATCCTTTCCTCTTCTATTGAAGAAATATATCTGAATTTTCTTCTGTTGTTTTTGTCATCTCTGCAGGACTGTGATAAAATGCCACAACAGTCTCCCTCTTATCCTGATGAACTAGATACACAATTAACATAGAAAATATAACATTTCTTTTTTGTATGTGACTTTAATCTACTGCTTTTTGAATGCGTAGTAAGCAATACTGCAAGATTGGTGTTTGTCCTGCTCCCCTCCACCGACCTGTGTAACTATATCACTGTAATTTTCTTCCTTTAAATTATTTATATCTACATCTCATAATAACTTTTAATTCTGTAGAATAACTACCAAGTATTTAGAAAAATGCAACTGTCATAAATGCAATTAAACCACAGGTGAATTTCAAATGTATTTTGTGCCATTTAATGAAAGTAAAATAAGTGGAACAGATAAGGTAATCGCTGAATGAGACAACCCTTTCCAAATAATCTTTGGTCTAAAACTGTAAAATAATTAGCTTAAATTACATAAATTCAATTCTACTGGGTGCCTAATAAAATTTTGTTTCACATTTAGGAATTAATACATTTTGTATTATGTGTGACTAAAGACAATATAAATAATATAAATATAAACTTGTAGTTTCATCTCTGCTTTGACCAGAAATGTTACATATTACTCATTAGTGAATGATGAAAGCGGCACTGTCAGGTTGGATGGCTGAGGATGGAGGTAACACAGAACAGCCAGTTAATGAGCTGATTCTGTAGACTCCTACAGCTTCTGAAGGGATGTTCACTGAATCAGTAATCATTCAGTGAATAGGCATTTTAAGGAACAGGGCCAGTTGAGGTTAGTCCCAAATGGTCCCTTTGCACTTAGTTCCACATCTGTAACTCAACTGCAGGCCAAAAAAGCATTGCATAAATCCAGTTATTGTGTGAGGTGTACAGCCTGATGAAACAATTCAGACACTTAGGAAGTATTAATTCTTGCAGTCTAAAAGAAGGCCCAATTACCTTCCTGCTCTTGTCAGAAGGCTGTGAGGATTGAGAGGTTCTAGCAGGGAATAAGGTGTTTTAAAGACGCTCTGGTGTTAATTGCTAAAGTGAATGTGAGCCTGTGAGCTGTTCTGTGATTACAGTTTTATCTCCACAAGGTTAGGGCAAATGTAAGCATTTGTATGTGTAACTGAGAATCGAAAATGTGCAAATGTAAGTTGTCCTTACAATTATTGCAAGTGCAGGATTGTGCCCATAAAACTAGAGTCGGTCGAAAACACCCACTTCAGCAAAAAATTTGTTATATAAAATAAAAGAAAAAACTCCTAGTACATCTCAGAGGTTGTTGTAGAAGATAACATTTCAGGGTTCCCAGAAGATAGTTTAGTGGAATAGTGCTAGAGTTTCAGTGTCAGCCCCTACATGGTATAGTTCAAGATGGGCCAAGTTTAAGGAAATTTAAAAGTTACAGCCTTGTCGTATTTAAGATGTGTTTCTTTCAATAGGAAAACAGAATTAGCCACATTTTTTCCTTAAAATAGCTAGACTCTTTTTATATCATCAAAAATCTTGTATAATACTTTCTGACAAAAAATAGAAATCCAACAGCTATTGTGTTTACCCATATACAGGTACTCTGCTAGACTTGTGACTAGTGGATAATGGTCAAAGGAATACACATTGAGAATTTATTCTCTAATCTGATGAACAATACTCGTAAAAAGCAAGCAAAAAAACCAACCCTGAAAAAATAATAAAGAATAATGTTTCATTTTGCCTATTTAAAAATTAATTGTTTTGGGGTTTGCTTCAGAATTAATTGCTGCTTCAAAATGGTATTTCAAGAGTAAATGACCCTATATTGTTTTAAAATTAATAGTGAAAAGGAAAAGCTAGCAAACTTCGAGACCCAAATGAGTTACTTCTTGGGTAAAATAAAGAATCTTGCTAAATCCAAATGCATATGTTACTTGTTTACAGCCCTGAGGCTTCCCCACTGGGCACTGAAGCAGATGTTCTCAGACTAGGGCTGCTGCCACTGAAAGGTTCAGATCCCACAGGTGGGCACTGGTCCCATAATACAGCTTGAGACAGCACTCAGGACGGAGAAACAGCAAACAATGGATGTTGAATGATGTCACCTTTCTGAGAAAAACTGGTCAGGAATCTTTGAGTAACTGCTTTCTCTCAAAAAATTTATAAGTTGTCAAAACCAATATTTCTACTGGAATTGTATGTTTGATGAAAAAAAATTGTCTGTAGTTTCTTTTCAAGGCAAATTCCTGAAAAGCACAGTGGTTAGGCAGGATGTGAGAGACCTAGATTAAAATCCTTCTTTAGTCTTATTCTTTTCAGCCCAAAGATTTAATTATTTATGGAAAGCAGGACAGTTCAAACAAATTAATTTGAATGGCTGAATTAAGGCCAAAGACCAGAGCCTGGATTTCATACAAGGCAGTCTACTATTTATAGGTGGGGGGGAAAAAAAGGCATTTAGTGCAGATCAGGAACTTCTGAAATCTTTCCTTTCTCTTATAAAAAGCAAATCCAATTCTTTTTTTTATCTGGCTGAAGTCCAGGTCTAAGTGGAACTCTGCTGGACTAAATATCTAAATCAGAGATTTCAGTATGGTATTATTGAATGAAACATTTTAAAAGTGGCTAAGAATGGAATATAGCAGGGCAGAAAGGAGAACATTTTCAGAAAAGAGAGGATCATCAGTAATTTATTTCAAAATAACTTTGCTTCATGGGTCACAAAACATTGTGGATGAGAAAGAGTTAAATATACTTTTATAAACTTTCAGCTGGGCAAGGAATACATCTATTTGTGTAGCCAGATTGTATTTCTTTCTTTTCCAATACTTTTGTAACTTATTTCAGCTTAAATCAATACTTCTCTGGGAAAATAAATTAACTATTTCCACTATGACAAGTTTATTTGTGCAGAGTAGAAAACAATATGTGACTGTATTTTGAAAACCCCTGTGGTGATTCTAAAGATATAATCCACATATTGTATTTATTATACTTTCTTCTACCTGAAAAAATATTAAGGGAGAGGGGAAAGGGGGAGAGAAAGAGAGGTGGGTGGGGAAGGGAGGGAGAGAGGCGGGGAAATAGAACAAGAGAAGAAAAATAAAAGCTTAGTATATTGAAATACTAAATTGAAACTAAAAAATATTGAAAAGCACATTAAAACTATCAGCAATCAGCACAATTTCAGGTTACTCTTAGAAGACGTAACAACAGCAGAAGGATGAGAAGATAAATGACCCAGGAAAATCATGGGGGAGAAAACTTTGGATCCAGCAGCTGCAGCTAGAGAAGTCCTGTAAGTAAGACGTTTTACAGACCTGGTGTTGTAGTGGTGAAGTTTACAATAATAATAGGGAAATAATTTTTGGTTTATTTTTAGAAGAAATAACTTGCAAAATGAGAATTAAATGTACTTAGAAAAGATGGCGCTACAACAATGCCATGTGTGCATATTCCAGTCCGGGAGAAGCTGACAGTGGTCATGTTCAGCTGCACACTGATCATCTTTTCTGGCTGATCTACAAGCTTGCCACAAAAATGCTGAGTAAATAACTGCTAGTTTAGATTTTCACTCAGCATAGAAAGCAGGCAGATATTTGATTGAAATTCTTCAGTCAGTCTTCTCTGCTGTGGTAAATGAGCTACGAGTAAAGTCAGAGCACTGGAACACATAATTGTGAGAATCTGACAGTTAATAGGAAAATTTTAATTCAATGGAAAGCTACATAGCATGAAGCAGCCTGTGTAGACAACACAGTCATAAACCCTACTGCTTTGACTTGATAATCTTGGCCAAAGAGAAAATTTGAGACACTTAGAGACAACCTTTTATTTACTTACATAGGCTCTTTTTACAGCAGTGTGTTGATAATTTCTTGTTGGCTGGTTATTTTATCACATTTCATTGGCCTGGTCAATTCTGTTCAGAATCCTGACTGCTTTAGTTGGTGTAACATGCACTGCTTTATTTGTATTGCAAGGATTAGTGTTAGCATAATCAATATAATGACACCAGAAGTGACATCAGTACTCTTCAATTTTCTTTAATGTAAGGCTTCTGGGGCTACATTTACCTGGACCAAATAAATGCATCTTATTCACATCACATCTACAGACTTTTAATTTGTTCACCTTAACATTATTGCTTCAATCATGCAAAAAAGAAATTATTATTCCATGCAAACTCCTGAAAAACTTATGGCAACCAGTATATTCTGGCAACTCATACCTCGAGGACCCACTTCTCTCTCCCTCTGTCTTTCTGCTTGTCCCTTAAATGAATTGAACTAATATACTCTTCATAATAATGTGTGGATTTTATTTGCAGGGAAAAGAGGTTAATTCTGTTGTTCACACTCACAGAATCACAGAATACTCTGAGTTGAAAGGGACCCACAAGGATCATCAAGTCCAACTCTTAAGTGAATGGTCCATACAGGGGATTGAACCTGTCACCTTGGTATTATTAGTACCAAGTTTTAATCTATTATCCATTCTGCAGCCTTTGTACCACTTCTACTTTCATAGTTCACATTACAGAAAGAGTCTGAGTGACCAAGATTTGTTTGTGTGTTTGTGTATCAATAAAAGTATTTGAAGCTTGATAATGAATGTGACTATTTCTAGAAGCTCTTGTGAAAAGGCAATTTCTGCTACATATTCATCAGCTATTTCCTATTATTTTGAAACCAAACCAGGTGCAGGAGGTGCAGTATATGCTCATATGCACTAAGATCTATATTTCTGTCAGTCAAAGTGATGTGATAAACTTCTACTGTCAGTTTGGTCTACTGACACTCAAAAAGTTCTTACATCAGCATTCAGATTTTTGTTATTACTGATATGAAATGTAGCAGATTACATCGATCTGCCACAATTTGTCGTATAGAAACTGCTTTTTCTAAGTGCCTTTAACACTTTATTTAAGGCACGCAATATAAGGAGTTTTAGGGCTTTCTTCTCATCAGGACGGAAAATTGAACTGAAGATATTAGAATCCAGACCCTTTTCCCATTAATGAAATGGGGAATTTTCCTACTGTTTAATGTTGGTGGTTAGACAAAGAAATCATTCTCCATGGGTTTTTTGCAAGAGTAAAGGTCTGCTGTAGGTTTCTCCCTTACTCGAGGTAGTGGGATGATTACTTTCTACTTACTGTATAGGGATCTCAGTTTATTCACTTTGGTATGTGATGTGCTTCATGTGAGATACTTCTGTTTTGGAAAACAAGCAAGTGAAGGAAATTCCTTTGTGAGCAAATCCAAGATGATTGAGAAACTAGTCTGTTGTTTCAGTGAAGTACTCTGCTTTTTAGTTCTTCTTATGTCAGTTATCAGAACTTCACTGTTGTTGCCCTTCTACAGAGTACAAGATAATTCTCATTTTTTTATCACTCCTTTTCTTCTGTTTCCATGTTGGAAAGAGCTAGTCCCTGGTCCAGAAAAGTATGAAGGAATGCTTTAAATGGGCAGCAGACCCATATCTTTGCTATGCTAGCTGCTGGGTCTGGTTGCTGCATCCTTTTCAGGCATTTTCAACCATTTTGGAGACCAGATTAGGCTGAGAACTTTGTCTATTTATATTTCCCTGAAATGCATGGGGCAACCTGTGTTTCCTTGATTTGTGTGTGTTTACTTGGTTAAACTTGTTTGAAACTCTGGTGATCTCTTATTCTACGCATCTCACACAAATCCATTTTAGTAATTTTCCAAGCAGAGATATTTTCATTGTTTATGTAAAATAGAAAATGTAATTTGCCTTTCTACCTTTTTGTTTAATACTTGATTTACCAGGGTTATCAAAGGTGTGAAAAAGTAACTTGCTTGCGTCTAAGTCTACATTTCTTGTGAATTCATATTTCTTTTTTATTTAGCAAATAATCAGATGTGATGATGCCACATCCTGTTGGCAGCCAGTCACTAGTGGTATTTCTTTCCCAGGGCTCAGTATAATGGGGTTTTAATACCTTTATCAATGATGTGGACGAGGGGATAGAGTGCACCCTTAGTAAGTTCACAGATGAGTGGAAGTGTTGATCTGCTGGAGGCAAGAAAGGCTCTGCAGAGGGATCTGGACAGGCCAGATCAAGGATGAGGCTGAAGCCAATGGTATGGGGTTCAATAAGGTGAAGTGCCAGGTCCTGCTCTTGGGTCACAACAACCCCATGCAGTGCTACAGGCTGGGGACAGAGTGGCTGGAGAGCAGCCAGGCAGAAAGGGACCTGGGAATCTGGACTGAAAGGAAGCTAAATATGAGCCAGCAGTGTGCCCAGGTGGCACAGAAGGCCAATGGCATCCTGGCCTGTATCAAGAATAGTGTGGCCAGCAGGAGCAGGGAAATTAATGTCCCTCTATACCTCCCACTGGTGAGGCTGCACACTGTGTACTTTTCCAGTTCTGGGCCCCTCACTACAGGAAAGACATTGAGGTGCTGGAGCTTGTCCAGAGAAGGGCAATGAATCTGGTGAAGGGTCTAGAGAGTAAGTTATAGGAGGAGTGGCTGAGGTAGCTCAGGTTGTTTAGCCTGGAGAAAAAAAGGCTCAGGGAAGACCTTATCCCTCTC
Source organism: Cephalopterus ornatus (assembly GCA_013396775.1). Lineage (NCBI taxonomy): Eukaryota > Metazoa > Chordata > Aves > Passeriformes > Cotingidae > Cephalopterus > Cephalopterus ornatus. Next base: position 121,349 of record VZRE01005720.1, on the reverse strand, counting down.
TACAACTACTGAAAGAAGGTTGTAGCCAGGTGAAGACTGGCCTCTCCTCCCAGGCAACAAGTGACAGGACAAGAGGAAATAGCCTTAAGATGTGCCAGAGGAGGTTCAGATTGGACAACAGGAAGAATTTCTACACTGAAATGGTTGTCAAGCTTTGGAATGGCCTGCCCAGCAAACCGGTGGAGTCACTATTGCTGGAAGTGTTCAAGAAACAACTGAACATGGCACTTGGTGCCTACGGTCTCGTTGACATGGTGGTGTTTGGTCAAAGGTTGGACTCCATGATCTTGGAGGTCCTTTCTACCCTTAATGATTCTATGAATCTATGATTCTATGCTATTTGCTTTGCCTGTTTAGGAAGGTGATTAGTGAGTGTGACATTTACTCTACTCGTTCCTGCTACATATCCTTCCTTGGCAGCCATCTCATGAGTGAGAGGGAGGTTAAGTTTTATGAAACATCTGAAGCCCTGGTTCTTCATCAATTAACACAGGATCAAATGTGCATAACTCAAAACCCTAATGAAGAACAAACTCCTTCTGCTGGACCTAATGTTTTTCAAATTTTTTGACAAATCAGCTTTTATGTCAGAGTGGTATTATCTGTCTATTCCACTCTGTTCTGGGTGAGATAGCAACCGGAATATCCTATGGTTAGTTTTTTAAAAATATGACCTGGTATCAAGGTTCAATTTGTAGAGATGGGAACTCTGTATAACTATGTAGTTGGTTCACAACAGGGAGCTGCAAGTGATTTGTTGCTGCTGCTGTTTACCAAAAAAAAGACTGCAATCCCCTGAAATATCCTAACTGCAACCAAATAGTAAGACCTTTTATGCATAAAAGACCTATTTTCAAAGTCTTTTAGATGCTAAAGAATTACTAATTAATATATATATTATGCTTTATATTAGCCATGATGTTCGGGTTTTTTTGTTGTCTCATTTTCCAAAATGCAACAAATGGAGTCCATAAATACCTATGCTTTGGTGGCTGATTGTACTGGATTTGGCTGGGGTAGGGTTAATTTTCTTCATAGTAGCTAGAATGGTGCTGTGTTTTGGATTTGTGCTGGAAATAGTGTTGATAAAACAGGGATGTTTTTGTTATGCTGAGCAGTGCTCACACAGCAAGGCCTTTTCTGCTCCTCACACTGCCCCACCAGTGAGGAGATTGGGGGTGAACATGTAATTGGGAAGGGACACAGCCAGGACAGCTGACCCCAGCTGACCAAAGGGATATTCCATACCATATGGCATCATGCTCAGTACAGAAAGCTGAGGTAAGAAGGAGGAAACGGGAGGGATGTTCGTAGTGATGGCATTTGTGCTCCCAAGTCACTGTTACACATGATGGAGCCCTGCTTTTTGGGAGATGGCTGAACACCTGCCTGCCCACAGGAAGTGGTGAGTGAATTCCTTGCTTACCTTTGCTTGCACACATGGCTTTTGCTTTACCTATTAAACTGTCTTTATCTCAATACCTGATTTTTTTCACTTTAACCCTTCTGATTCTCTCCCCCATCCTGCTGTGGTAGAGTGCGAGCATGTGGCTGTGTGGGGCTGAGTTGCCAGCTGGGGTTAAACTATGACGTGTTTCTTACAACATCCTCATTTTGGACTTTGTTCTTAAGGATTTCTTGTTTTTCCTATCCATCATCTTCACTTCCTTATTTCACTCATCTGCCCATGGAAATAAATTTTGTGTGCAGCATCTACTGCAACAGGATCCCACTTTTATTTACCTCCCTCCTGCAGTCACTTGGACAGCTTGTAGACTCTCCTCCATCTAAGAATTTGGCTATTTTTGAGGGGTTTGGAGACAGTGAAAAACTTACTGTATAAGTTTTTTTAGTGTTAATATTTCAGTTGTTTTCGTTAGTTTAAGTAACAGAAAAAGAAATATCAACTTACACGGTTAAAATATGCTAAAACATCCACCAGGAGCAAATGATATGTTTTTTCCCATTTTGTTTTTATTATCTTCTACTATTAACACGCAGTAAAACCGACAGACTGAATTTTAGCCGCAAACCAATAAATGACTGTATATGAATATAGATCTGATTTTCCAAGAATTCAGTATACATGAATGACCATTTGCAATTGTCTTTGATATGACAGCACAGAAATCTTTATTCTGTTTATCCTATGAATCTCATCATAGAAATAAAAAGAAAGATGAGACAAGGAAAAATGTAGTACTAAGAATATAGCTTTGGAGTAACTATGGAATTCCCATCACTGGGATACATGTCAGCTTCACTTGTTTTAACTTGAAAGAGTAATAGTTTTAAATGTAGTTAAAAAACACAGATTAGTAATGAAAACAGTTAAAAAAATATGCAGTGTAGGCTCTAGACATGTTTAAAAGAAACAGCCAGTGCAAATGGATATAACAGAAGCTGCATTTTAAAACAGTGGCATTTGCTGTTTTGGTTTGGGGTTTTTCTCAGCAGAGGAACTTTTTCATTGTTCTGTCTTCTCTTCAGTTAGTTTTCAGACAGAATGATTTAAAGAACTATAAAAATGTTGTATAGCTGTAAAGGGAACGAATACATTTGGGAGAGAGGGAAGCTGCACATATTATTAGCTTTCAGATCCAAGAGCCAAAGTGGTCAAGGAATGTTTATCATTCTATAAAAGATGATGACTTCCTCCAGTGTAAACAGTCTACACCCACTATACCATTAAGAAGATCTGCTTCTTGCAAGTTTTTGCTGGAATGTCATGAAAATGCACGAGGGACACTTCTATTTTTGATAACTTAATTTACCAGCTGGAAAATAATTTAATCAGTTATGTAGGGTCCAAAAATGATTATGTCTTCCTATGTAATATGTTGTTTTACTATAGCTATTTTTATTTTCCACAGATCATTGTAAAGAAGGTGCTTCTTGTCACTAGCTGGTGTTCATGATTGCTCAAATCAGTGTCAGTGGTGCCACCCATCTCACAGTGCCAAGTGTAGAAAAACACACAAAAGCATTTGGGCTTTCTGAATCAGAAACATCAGATAAAAGAAAAACAAAAGCACAAACCTAAACAATTTTCAGGTGAATTTCAAGTGGGCAGACCTATTGTCTTTTTTCAAAAAGAAAGCAATCAAGACCATGATGTCTGTGAACATTAACAACTTTTGGTCCTTGCTAAGTTGTCCTCAGGAGTAAGATTTTCAGGTGCTTCATATTTACAAACAGCACTACAGTCATCTGTGGAAGTCTTGTCAATGAAGAAGTCTCTTGTAAGAGTTGCCATGAAACGATAAGATTTAGATTAAAATCTCTTGCTACTGAGGATGTAAAATATTTCTACATCTCATTCTCAATGCTAAACGCAAGTATATGAAGATACTTGGATTTCCTCTGAAAAATTGTAAAAAAAATTCTTTCTCAGCATTCTCATGTGTCTGAATGACAAAAACATTTCTCGCAGAGTCTTAGAAAGGAGTAGTTTTCAAGTGGAAGCAATATTGCCTAAAACTGCAATTTTTCTTTATTTTTTGTTCCATAAGGCCATGTCCAGTAGAGGTAAGACAAATAATTAGCTGAAAAGCCTTTTCCAAAGAGAATCATCTGGGTATGTGAAGGGTTGATATTGGAAGGATGTCTTGGTGGGACACTGTGAGTTTTCCTAACTGGCATTAAAAAAAGAAACCAAAACTGAATGGATAAGATGGTGAGCAGTGCAACTAATCAAGTCTGATCAAGTCTGTTCAGCTGGATTTGGCTGAAAATTACATGGCATTTCTCACCTGGGGAGGAACAGATAAACAGCTGAGTAGAGACACACAGTTTGCTTCTAGAAGTCTCACTTTAAAGGGAACTAATCTTAAAAAAAACCACAAACAAAAGGTATTATATAGAGCAAAAGAAATAGGCTGGTACTTTCATTGGCATCTGCAATTTTCAGGAATGCTTAGCATTTTTCAAATTACACACAACATTGGACTTCCAGATGTGTGTATTATATTTTCTTTACACCTCCAGTACCCAATGTTTTTGCTGTGGGGTTTTTTTTCATGTTCTGGCTTTCCTTACTTCATCAAATGCATGTGAGGGTGAACAATCAACAGTCCCTGTGAGCAGGCAGGAATACCTCCCCAGGGGTAGTGAACTCTTGTAATCTGCAATGACCTATCTGCTCAAAGAAATGGATTTGTCAGACTGCAGAGGGATGTTTCACAACATGCATGCAAAACAGTTAGGTTTAAATATATAGGCACTTCAAAAGTGCTTTTTTAAAAATGGTGCTGTTTTATTTCTTTATGAGAAAGGTGAACAGTTATAGCTAAAGATTTAAGGTGGGGCTGGGTTTCTACTTGTAATTACCATTTGAATACAGAAGTGCTATTAGTTTCTCTGAGCTCTGCCATGTAAGCACCGGCTACGGTCTGACAGATATAGCCTCTTAGCAGTTTGATATTGAAATCACAGGATTTAGTCTCTGGAATTAGCAATTTATATTCTGTGTGGTTGCTACAGTAGTTGCTGAATTTAAATTATTTATGCAAAGAAAGAGTGCTGTTCTCTTCTTTATTACAAATCACACCAACCACATGCTCAGTAAGGGTAGAGTTTTACCTCTGAAATTCTGCACCATTTCAAGAATCTTGTCACTGGCTGTGTACTGTGATGAAGAAAAATTGAGATCACACAGAATTGCACCTTTCATTGACTCTGGAAATAGTATCAGCTTTGTGCAGAGATAGGAGAATCTACAGCAGCAGAGAATTCCCCTTCAGTCAGTCAATAGTACTTCTTGTAGACCATAGGACCAAATCCTTCAGGGAATGAAACCAAGTTCAGAGCATGATGTGTGCCTGGCAATACAAATCTGCTTTTAAGATGAAGAGAAGTTCAGAAGAGGAATCCTTGTAGTTTCCCCTGGAAAAAAAAAAAAATTAAAAAAAAAAAAAGAGGAAAATAACAACATTGACAGCTCTTTAAGAACAAGTTGAATAGAATTAATGCTTCTGGAAGTAAGCAAATAACAAACAGACTTCCCCTTTTCCAGAATGGTTTCTAGGTTTGGCATGCTAAATTCTTCAAGCAGAGAAAATTCACTGCCATCTAGAGATGAGTCACTCTCACAGTTTCATACGTATCCACTTACAATTCTGTTTTTTTCAAAAAGCTTTAAATACAATTCTTCCTGGATAAATGACATCAACCATGTACAAATAAGAATTCCTTCCACAAAAGTACAGCTTCTTTATATATTTTTCCCCATTCTGTGAACTAGTCTCTTCAGTTAGTAATGATTTGCATTGTTTTAGCTCTTTTTAAAGATCAGGTCTAAGTAAAATATTGACATACGTGATTAGTCTGATTTTCCATGCATGATCTGACATAAAGTTAGCTTCCATACTTCACTAATTTGAAATTAGCCCTTGAATTTGCACAGGTTGATGGCTGGCTGTCACCTCCTCTGTACAATCTCTTTGAAAATGTTTCCTGCCTCTTTATTTATAAAAATATGCTATCTTCTATAAAAAAATCATTTAAGTTCTTCCTCTCTTTCTGTGGGGCATATTCTAGGATACAAGTATCATAAGAATAAGAGTAAGAATAAATGTTTCTGGGCAAGTCTATATTGCCAGTTCTCTCTGCTTTGGTCTAGTCTCCAGGTATGTCCCATCCCAAAGAGCATGTAAGCCCTGGGTGAGCTCAAGTGAATGTCTGCTCAGTTGTAACTGCTGCCTGTTTGGTACCTGATGCTCCAGTACTTTTCCTGATAGTACCGATCTAGTTACATTGTTAAAATTATCCAACTCATGGGAATCTTTTTCCTCATTAATTTTTTCCTGCATTTTATTTCCCTTATCTTATAAAAGTTGTGACTAGAATACCAGGCTGTAATAGTCTCTGTTGGTAAGGCTATACTTCCAGCCTCTTTGTTTGGACAAAAAAAAAAAGGGGGCTGGGGGAGGAATTTTGGTGCTCAGCAGTAAGTATGATCAGAGAGGCTACAAAAATCTGACAAGACTAATAACAGGGAACTTCAGCTACCAACCTGTAGCATGTACAGAAATATACAGTGCTTGTGAAAACTATTTCTTGACATTTTAAGTGGCTGCTTCTTCGAATGAATAATTGCAAAGAATGGCGACAGAGGCTATTCTTGCTTAGTTTTAAGTAATTCACCAGAAAGCTCATTCAAGTCAAAGCTGTAGCTAAACACCATAGTAAAGTTCAACACCTAAAGGACAGAAAGTGACACAAGCAGAAAATATGCTATAAGAGGAGATTTCAGCTAAAAGAGGAGTTTAATAAAAACCAACAACCCTCTGCGTATAAGGAAAACAAGTAAAGTCTTCAGAAGTTGAGAAAATTTTGTAAAGGAAGATAACAACTCTTTATGGAGACACCTAAATGGCAGCAGTCATGTCATGGTTATGCTTTGTCCAAGCTGAGGAGTGTGGTTTACTGATTTAGATGTAGTATATCACCAGTGCAATGACACTGTTTCTAGAAGTGACCCAATATCTCAGCATGACACTGGGCTCTGTTGTATTAGTGTACCAGTCTGTGCAGGCTGAGCTCAAGGGCTTTTGCATGAAACAATTTTAGCACAGTTTATAAAGGCCATGGGAAGTTATGGTGTGAGGGGAGAAATGAAAAGATAAGGATTGTTTACCTCCAAGAATAGGTAAATAAGGTGGGATGTGACAACGTGCATTTGTTTGATTTTACTTCCATTTGAAGACAACAACTGAAGACCAACAATTAGGTTGAGATCTGGTGAGGAGATAACCTGAATATTTTTCTGATGTTTTCTTTTGCAGTCCTCTGTAAAAGCACCTGTGAGAGGTATAATATGGTCCTGGTTAGCAGGACTATATGTCTCAAATAGCCATATCTGTGTTCCTCTACCAATATTCTCTTCAATTAAGTAAGCCTTGTGGCGGCATAACTATCATATTACTGGATGTAGGCCACTTACTGCTGGACCTTTGGTATAGAGGATTCATCAGGTCAGAACAGAAAGGAGTCCAAAATGTTCTGGGCTCTTGAGTCAGGAGAATGTCCCAAAGGGACTGTTCTGGCTGGTGCAGGAAAGAATAGACCAAATCTTAAGGGGAAAACAGGACCCTGAAATTGCCAAGCAGCAAGACAAAATTTTGGTTTTTGCTTAGTTTTTTGTCCTCTCTTTGCTGGAATTTTGGAGAGCCAGCCAAGAAAAATCAAAATGTTGCCAAGAGATGACGGAGCCAAAGAGGAAGCTAAAGTTTAGGCAGATCTCTTGTGACACTTTTATATTCTTGGCCTTAGGGGAAAACCTGGATTGTGAAGCCAAAAGGAGAGCTGCCATGGATTTCCTGAGACCAAGGCTTGCATACTTTGTCCAGCTCTAAACAAGTTTTATAAATGCCAAACTGTGTCCTTGGGCACAGGGACAAAATCTACTCTCAGCATGATTTGAATTCATGTCTTCAAAATGGAAAAGATAGACCACTAATAGCTGGTGCCAAAGAGTACCTCCAACCCTTCTGTTACCCAGGGAAACAAGATGTAATCATAGAGTCAGTGACTTCATTTATGTTTTAAGTATTGTTTACCTTTTGTGTAATAATACAATTTTAAGACAAGAATGAGCACCATTTCCATCTTCTCTGCCAAATGAACTGCAAAGCATTCATCCTTACAGTGTGTCTGAACATCTTGCAATTTGTACAGATAGGGAAGGTACTCTGTTTATGTGGATGTGCTGCTGGTCCAAAATTTACTGAGATATTTTATTATATTATTGCATTCATTCTCTTTTCAGAAAGGAGAAATAAGCCCTAATGAGGCCTCTTTTCTCACAGCCAGATTTTTGACTCTTTATTCACCCATCAAATCCCATAATGATATGAGCAATTTTAACGGAGACAAAAGAATTTATTATGCAAATTGTGTTACATATTCACTGCTTTAAAGAATTTAAGGTTTAGCAGCTGGAGTTCTGCATGGTGCCAGTGAAACTGCTGGAGTGTCCACTGTGATGGAGTTGTTGATCTTGCTCAAGTACACTGTCATCTGAAGAAAGAGGACACACACATCTATATTTAATGGTAACTAAAAACAGAAGAACAGCTTTAATGCCAGTGGTTTTAAGAAACTTGTGGTAATTTTCTAAATTTTGGACTACGGATTTTTCAGTTATGAAATGAAAATGGATATTAAATAGTTAATTCTAGTGAGAGATTATTATGTAATAATATCCAATAGTGGGTTTTAGTTTTATTAATATAGTTTTATTCCAATAGTGTTATTTGTTTAAAATAAATATCTTATTTTATTCTGATATTCATTGACCTAAGTTGACCTCTAGTCATGTAAGTGTGGTTTTATATATTTAATATACTACTGCAGCCTTTTATGTGGAAAGTATTTGCAAAATATTTTTTAATAATTTATGAATACTCTTTGTCAATAAGATTGTCAAAAAGGGCACATGAAACACTGTTTCAAGCGAACAAGCACGTGTGAGAAGTTATTCACCCTCCAGTTATTAACCTTAGGTAATAAGAATATGTAACTACATATATTAACGACCATTATTGGTTGTCTCAGAAATGTATTTGTCTGGGATTGCCTATCCAAATCAGAATCTTTATGCTTTGTTGAATTCTCTTAGTATAAGCAACAATTATTTAAAATAGAAACCCCTTTTTAGTTATGAATCACCAGTAAATAAATTTAGTAGGATTTATTTTGATATAACCATATGAAACTTTTCTACAGATAGCAAATATTTTCATTTTAATCTCATTATTTTCTTACTTGTTTCAACACTTGTGGAAGGGTATAAACCTAAAAGGGAGAGAAGGGGCTTAGCTAATGTTAAGTGTGTGTGTGCAAGAGTGTCTGGAGGTCTTAATTCAAGTCATGTCAACAACTTTATTTTTTTTTGGCATTTTACTTCAAACTTGCTATCTGTACAAAGGTGATAATACTTCCTTCTAATTATAGGAGATGTGAAACTTCATTAGAGCTTGTTAACATGAGAAATTAGCTATTCCTGAATAATTCCATATGAGAACCCATTTGTAAAGTTAATTATGTTGAAAGGGAAATGCATTCAAAGTTATTCAACTGTTGTATATAAAAACCACTTTTCCTTAAAACAAATATTTTTTTAACTGGGCCAGGACATTAATTCTTTAAGGTTATTTTAAGTGTGGAAAATCAAATCCAGGAGATCACAGTAACGTCCTATTCTTGTGTGTTCAAAATACCACATATAAACTAATTTAAGAATATTCAACTGATGCCTACAGGATTTTCTAAAATTATCTACATGAATACCATCTCTAAGTGGTGTTCTGCTGAAGCAAGACATGTTGTTGGCAGGTATTTTTATTCAATCTCTAACAAAGAAGCTTTATGACAACTTTAAAAAAAATCATATTAATGAATATTAATGAATAGTCATGTGATATTATCTTAGCAATTTTAAAACAATCTCTAGTAGCATTATGATGTAGTTTTGATGGAGCTTTTGATGCAAAAACAATTTCTTGTCAATTCTGTGGAGAAAATCTTGAGAAAAAGGCAAATGTTGCCAACAGCTATACTGCAATGAAGTCAATGACATTATAAGGGTTTATTTTCATCATAATTCTGATAAAGCTTAAAACCCCCAAAGCTCTTTCCCAAAGAGGCTGCTGAAGTCTCTGTTAATTCAAGGTGCTACCACCTTGGCACAGATATTACCATGCATGGGCCTGCACAAGAAAGTTGCATAACCCTGGGCCAATAACACGTTGCCAGAAAAGTATCAAAGCAATGGGACCTAAATTTACAGATGAATAAAAATATTTTCTATAGCATCTACTTTCCATTTAGAAATAAATTTGGCTCAATCATATTGAGCAGCAAATCACCACATGTACAACATATCTCAACACTTCAACAGACTGTTTAAAGTCTGTTTCCAGATTTCTGTTGTTACTACAAGTCAACATGGATTTAAAAGGTCCTTGGAGGGGTGTGTGGGGGGCTTCTCTGTAGGAAAATTATGGTGGAATTGGCCGGTATGGATTTAAAGCATAAGACACTGCAATTAAAGCTTTTGTCCAGTTAATCTTAATGAGATAAAAATGGAGTTTTAATCCACAGTAATTGTATGCAGGGACCTATTTAAATTGTACCTGCAGGAGAAGTGTTGGGTGAAAGATCAACAATCTTCTAACAGTGGTAGCTTTCCTGTTAGCAAATCACTATCAGTTCAAGACTCCTGCCTTTCCCATTTCTCCTTATTGACACAAACTTTGTTCCATGCAGTTCCACAGTAAATACCAATACAACGCTACTTGGCACACAGTGACAAATTGACCTAGAAATGGTCCTGGTACCTCCTGGTATTGAGGAAGTGCTCTGTGCCATGCATGTGGGATTGTGGTCCCTGGGCTGGTCTCCTAGAAAACATGGCTAGAGTGGGCTGGGGCAGACTTCCAGTCCCACAATGGGGTCTCCTGCCATGGCAGTTAGAGCATGTGTGGAAAAATGGTGGGTACTTATATCTTCCCCTGAGGCAAACAGCTGGAAAGTGTTCTTGGATCTTGTAAAGGTGCAGGGCTGATTGAAAGTCAGTATTATTTTTGTGAAAACCTACCAGTTTGCCCCTGTTCCAGCACATGACATCAGTCTATCCTGAGTCAGACCTCAGCATGGTCACAGGTTACAGGTAGGAAGGCTACAGGTGTTGTATTGCACGCTGAGAGTGCCTGGTGTATCCAGGAGCAGAGTTTCTCAGGGGTGTGCAGTGTCCTGACCTCTCTCCCTGCCGGAGTTCACAGGTAGTGTGCAACTAATTGGCAGTTTAAACAGGGCAAGAGAAAAAGCTGGTAAGCTGCAGAGTCTGCAGCAAGCAACCTGAGATGGAGACCAAGTTAATAGGTCAGACACAAAGAGAAAGACTTCTCACAGCTGCCATTGCCTGGAGCCTATTTCCCATGTTACTGAAAGAGAAGGAAAACTGGACAAAAGGAAAGCCCCTACACCTTGAGCATAATTTTCTCCTTAGTGACTAAGCAAAAAACAGGACCATTATTGATTGAGGTTTTTTATTTTGTTTGTGTTTTGGGGGTTTTGGTTGGTTGGTTTTTTTCAGGTGTGTACTTTACAGCCCCTTCCCTTTCATAGGGTCCTACTCTATAGGATTTTCATATCAGGATTTTTTAATTCCCTGGGAGAAGTAAGCTTGGCGGCTTTAATTCTAGGTGAATGGCTGGGTTAGAATAGGGATTTAGTGAACAATAACTTCTGTAGGGATGGTTTAGGAGGCTTTAGAGGATTTTGAACCAAATGGGAGATTCAGTAGCTGACAGAAAAATTGGGCATTCTCAGCAGCTTAGAAAAGGGGATTCAGTGGTGTGACAGACAGAATTTGAAGGAAACAGGTATGAAATAACACCTGGCTGCTTGGGCATGTTTTTTGAAACAGAAAGATGACTTATGTAAGGCTAAGTTGGATAGAGAAACTTCAAGAAGAAATGGGAAAAGAGACAAGAATTATTTGGAGGACTTCTGATAGAGAAAATTGGGAAATTGGGTCACTATGAGGTATTTTCAACTGTGGAATTAGTGGTAGGAGGGGTGTTTGGAAGGGTGAGGGCATGGTGATCTTTGCTGTTGCAGGGATCCAGTGTTGTAGTGCTTTGAAGACATGGTAATGTCAGAGGAGATTTTCTAAAGTAATTCTAAAGCACTCAGGGGATAAGGAGTCATCCCCATGGAGAAAAGAAACAGGATCTTGGATCATTATAAGAATTGGGAGGGGGCTCATGAGGAAGAAATTGGGAAATAGAAGATAGAGGATAATCCCCATGTTTTTACAACAGGACCTGATCTCAAAGATCATCAGGTTCCCTCTCTCCTTACCTACTAGTCTTCTCTTTAGACTACTGCTAAAAAAAATTAGCCAGAAGATCAAAACCCAGAATGAAATTTTAAGTGTGGGGAGATAGAGAAAGTTCAGGGTTAAGAGCTTCTGCAGGAGAGTTCTAGGATTTGAAAGTCTTCTGGTTTGCCCTTCTCTGACCAGGAATCCATACAGCACTTAGTTTCTGTGGACAGAGACTATGGAACTGGTTGCCCTTTAACATTCCTGTCTCTGTTTCTTTCTGAAACACAGCACCCTCAAACTGTTCTGCAGAAAACTTGTTCCCCTTACAGACTCTAATTTATAGCTTAAGAAGTAGTCAGATGAAATACAAACCAAACATCCTCCAACATCCGTTTCTCTATGTCAATATTTAAACAAGGAAAGCCTTGAAACTTCACAGTTCTACTTTGATTTGTAATTCGTATGCCTTAGTCTTCATGTCTCTTGGACTCCAAGGGCTCAGAGGTCAGACTGGATTCACAGGAACTCCTGCTGCTGAATCTGTGCACTCAAGTGCCGCCTCAGAAGCATCTACTGCATTTGCTGATGCTGGTTTGATATTAGCAATTCAGCAACTGAGCTGTGCTGTAAATGTGTTCAGCATCCTTTGTTCTACACTTTAGAGAAATGAGATGAGTGAGAGGTAATGTGCAGACCTTCCTTCTAGTATTTTTATTGAACTCCACCTTGATATTTTAAATACCAACACATAGACCATGGAAGTGATGCTCCGTCTTCTCCACAATCACCCACATGCACATCCTACCTCCACTACTAAAACATTAGAAGAGCAGAAGCACAGACACCCTGACTGTGAAATCACTGAAGCTGCACAAATTGAACAATTGCAAAACCTCATCATGAAAGTTAAGCTTATCTTTTACCTCCTGCACTTTGATAGTTCTTGGTGTTGTGCAGAAGGACATTTTAAAAGGCAGTTAGTGTTTTAATGAAATGTTTGGACAATAGGCTTCCAGAAACTAAAGCACTTTGTTTATACAGAAACTTGATTAGTATTCTTCATACACCATCCATCCCACTGGATCTTGTTGCAGAGCTGCTGACAGGATGTGTTCCTGTGATAGGGTAGGTCTAAAGTGACGTTTTATCAGATAGTTTTTATTTTATGTGGATTGGAAAAATGCTTCCCCTTAAATATGTTAGGGCATAAACCATAAATTATCTTTCAACAAAAGGCTTCTATTTTCTGTAGGCATATAAAAAAGGACATTTCAGAATAGACTCCTTAAGCATCAATTGTACAAAGCATATTTAGATAAAATAGGATATTTTCAGATTCTAAAACAAGTGATGGTGGCATTTTAATAGATGGTATTCTTCACTCTGAGTCAATGTTAATTAAATTAATGTTCCTGCGTAATTATCCGTGATGTTGAAATTGCATTTTTTGTCAGAAGAGTTTAATCAAGGTATTAATTACTTGTGATTAAAAATAGTCTCTTGATTATATTTTCAAGAGGAAGATGGATAGCTCCATTGTTCTACCTAAATTCCAGCTCTGCTAATTGCATTGTGCTTATCTAAATTACACCAGCTGTTTATTTATGTGAATGCATAGATTGACTGGACTGTTAGTGACTGATATGTTCCATCTTCCATATTTTCAGGTCTTGCCAAATTGATGGCTAAATACTGAAGTATTTTTGGGACCCAGTCCACCTTGTCCAGGAAATGGCACCTAGCTTCATCCCTGCAGGGAGTATTTCTGCAGTTAACAAAAGATAAAACAAGGTAAGAGTTATTCCTCCGTTGCACACATTAAATACAAACAGTTACACAAGGTGATGTGCAGCAGTGAAAGAAAACAAAACAAAACCCACTCTCAACCAAAATTAGCCTGAGGAAAATTAGCCTGAGGAAAAAAAAATTGACAACAGTTATGAAAACTGTAAAATATAAAAAAGTTAATGGGTATCCAGAGTAAAACTATACCTGTAAATTCAATTCCTTCTTCTAAGCAACTGCTTGTAGTTCTTTTATACATTTGGTGTGGAGAGTAGTAAAGCATCAAAAGTCAGGAAAGTAAGCAGGTTTCCATCAAGTTTTAGGCTACTGTTTACTGGGAAGGTTGTTTGCATTTTCCAGTGTTCACAGTGTTCGAAAGCACAGAGTACAAGTGTTGCATGTTTTCTCATCCCATGACTTGTCTTCAGCCAAGTGGTCATGTCTTTTCAGCTAGGTGTGTTGAACAAGATTTTTCTAGTAATCTTCTTTTGGGAATTAATCCCTATTGGGATTTAACTCTCACTTCCTAAATTTTTTAAAGCATGTTTTTCCTATTTCAATCTAAAACTTTAGTATTACTTTAGAATTGTACTAAAAAAAATTAAATAATTTTTCAAGCTAAGTTTAAAAGTGATCATGCTGACTACAACTATTATATCAGTAGGAGAGAAATATTAGATTGATGGATTCAGCCACCTTCATATCCGCTCTGTAACTCTGTCTCATAATGAGAAACTTTGAATAGATAGCCTATACTAGCTAGACTGCTTGTATGAGATTGTCTCCTTCAAAAATAACAGCTAAATGGTTTAAAGCTACTGTTGGGACACCTTTGCAAAAAGTTTTAGTATTAAGGATATTTTGCACAAACTTTTCCACATTTCTCGGTGGACCCTAGAGAAAACACCAAAGTAAAGCTGCAGAAGGTTCTGAGGAATACACTTCAAATTCACAACATCATCCAGGGGAAATATCTAGCTCTGTGCATCTTTGAAAAAAACAAAATCCACTTTCTTCTGTTTATTCTCAGTGCATGTAGATGATTTTCCAATAACTGAACACAAACCAAACCCAAACATTATACTGGTGTTGAGAATATGTGAGTAGACTCTCTTAAATCCCTAAAGCTGTCTAGAAAATTTTTAAGCCCTAAATAATTGTAAGCAGAAATCAGGCTAATGTGGCTTCCAGGAATTATTTTATAAAATAATTAATTTTTTTAAAAATCTTCATTTCCTGGAAAACATGTTCTTGTTTTTATTAATCATAACATCAACATTACCTGGTCAACAAGATAAAAATAAAAACAGATCAGCTGTAACACCCTGCAATATAATTTTATTCAATGTGAGCTAATTTGATTTTTCAAGAAAAATAAACTGTGTTGTTGCTAAATAATTTTATCAGGTTTTGTTTTCTTTCGTATCAAATCTTATATTGCCTTTGGGTGCCTTTTAATAATCACTAAACGTGACAAACAGTTTATGAAAGAACCATACGTGCACACACGTGCACGCACTGTCAACACTGTAAGTGCCCGAGCCAAATTCAATTTCATTGAATTTTTTTAGCACCTACCTATCAATTGTTTCTTTTTGCAAGCCCTGACATTTCCTTCTGTTAAGTTCCATGAGGAAAAAACAAAGCCACAAAGCAGTTTCTTTCCATGCACCTTACTGCCTTATCTTTGTGAAACTCTGGCAAATAGAAGAAACTTCAGCTGAATTTTTCTGACATTCTTTGAGAGTCGTATCCAACACAGAAACCCTTTTTTGTGTGATGATGATCAAAAAATATCAGTAAGAGATGTTTACTTCTCTAAAGGAAGAAAATCTCACCAAACCAGAGAGATTGCAACACCAATTTTTGCCATTCTCCAAATCTTCACACAACTTAATACTTTAAAATCTTATAAAAATGTTAGGTCATTTGAAAATCCTGTCTCTTTTCCAGAAGCTTGGTGTTTTTCAGCTGGAACTTGGTGTGTGTGTCTGCTGGGCTTTTTGACCAAAGAAATGGAAGGGCTTGGATAAACAATTTGAAAAAGGAGTAAAAAAAAAAGTCACAGGATAAGGTAATTTCCAGTGCATTTCAGTGTTCTGTTGATTCTGGACTGGGGATTAATCTTTTTCTTCTAACTGGTGAGCTACTGTTTAATCATAGTTCATCCCTAAAGCATTAGTTTAACACAGGTGACTGAATTAAAGTGTGTATAAATAATAATCCTCTCTGTCCCTTTAACCCACTGCTGGCCCACACGATTGGCAAAAAAACAGATTCTGGTTCCTACCTCCCAAAGTCCATTTTGTCCGGGTATTAAGTTAAAGTACTTGGAAATAGCACAGTTTTACACTATTAGATTCAAAGTAGAAACAACTATGTTTCAAATTGCTTGCTTTTTAATGACTTATTATTTGAAATTTGTATATATATGTGTGTATATATATTATATAGTCTGTATTTAAGAAAAAAGTGCCATTAGTTTGCAATGGGGAAAGAAACATAAAAGGAAAATAGGATCTGGACAGTGATAAATGGGCTCTGTTAATTGATCCCACATGAAAGGAAAATTTGAACTCATTTGGTTAAAGACATGTCTGTATAGACATAATTACCATTTCTGACAGAGTTTTTTAAGCTCTGTTTTCTTAGCTAAAACATCAGTTGAACAGGTTCTAAGACTTTTTTTCTAATGAACCAAAATGGAAAAACAACACTGGGTTTCATGTTATATCTAAATTATGAAATTCAATTTTGTCTATATTCCCATTTCAGTAAAACAACATGCTCTTTCTCTAGAACTATTCCTTTTCATAAACAACCACACCTACTTCGCTTTTTCTGCATGAACTTACCAATACCAAGACCACACCACTATGTGTGGTAGTCTGCCATAGAGCCATTTTTTAAAGGTATGGACACATGGTTAACTGTAACTGAATTAGAGCTACTGAACAAATGAAGGGTCTACTTGTCCACCATCACACTTTTAGCATGCCTCAACTGAGGCTGAGCTAATGCACTTTATCTCACAGCCAGGGCAGGACAAAAGCAGGGGTAACCACTCAATTGTGTCAGCTCAGCTCTTAGTGTGCAAATAGCTGATCAGGGTAAGGTGGCAACATTTAATCGTAAGTCCATAAACTGAATTATGAAAATCTGGAAGAAAAACTGCTTTTATGACAGAAAATGAACACAAAATAATAATTTGAAAGTCTTAAATCTGAAATAGATTTTTCTGACATACAGATTAGTGAATGGATTGCTCATTCATGTACCAATCAGATAAATGTAGCCTTTTCCATGCTCTACCCTATTCACATTCACACCTTTTTTTAAATCTAAATGGAGAAGACAGGGAAAGTGCACCTTTCAGCAGTATTGCTTATCTCACCTCTGGCTTCCACAAGGAGCTGTATTTACTAAACACTTTGAGAATAATAATAAGCTTTGCCACAATGTTTGAGGTTCTGTTGTGAAGATCAAGTTCTAGAGAATGAAACCCTGCAGTAAACCCCTCACTTTCTGAGGTCTCCTTTTTGGGTCTCAACTTGTTACTCAGCAAGCTTATTTTACTAAAGTGTAGCCATGTGCTACAGCATATTAAAATGTAAACATTTGGGTGGAATAAATACAAATCAAATGTGAAAGCATAGCTGGCACCTCTGAGTATAAAAGATTATGGTGCTGTTAAACTGGCTATAGATACTGGAATAAAACGTGTTTGACAGTGAAAGAAGTCCTTAGGCAATGTAGCTAGCACTACGTCAAAGGGAGAATGAAACCGTCTTTCTGTTACATATGGTTATTGATCACTGAGGCAAAATTTCTGTAAACAAAATACACTGACTGCATCAAGCCTCTCTGCCCTATCTTTTACAAGCAGCACACTGACATCTCTTAAAAGCATGTAGTTTGGCACTTGAAAGCTACATAAGACTTCAAAAGAACGTTGCACTGGAAAAGTCTTGGGAAATAATATTAGAAAAAATCTGGAATAAATCAAAAGGCCCATTTTCAAGAGCAGTAGGATGTATACTGCATAGTTTTGATGTTTAAGTTGTTTTGTTACATTTTGAATTAAGATAGAATGGTATGTTGGATACCCTTGAACACAGAAATAACTTTTGAATTTAAACCTGTCTAAACAGTAGGACTTTGCTGTCTCAAGAATATAGTGAATATCTTATTGCTTACTTGGTGCCTTGCTATAAAATACCACACTTTAAAAAAACATTTATTCATCATTTTGTTGGATTTCTTGCTATGGTTCTGTAGAGCGTTGTAGTCAGGAATAGTCATAAGTATGTATCCAGTTTGCATGTGAATATGGTGCATAAAAAGAGTGAATTAATACTTATTAAGAGAGGGAATAGCTAGAGAAGGAGAAAAGGGGTGGTGGGGAGGCAAGTGGGCAGAGAGGCTGAGCAAGACAGAGACTTCAGGGGACCAGAACCATCAGGATTCCAGATCAGAAGAACTTACTGGGTCCAGCAATGGACCTTCTCTCCTGAAGTGGATAAAATAAAAGGAAACAAATGCCCTGGAAGTCAAAATCAATCCCCTAAAGTGAAGATGTGGCTTTAAGATGTTTATTTTAAAATGTCCAATTTTTAACAGGCCTCTGAAAGTCACAGAGAGTTAAACTATGTTTCATCATCAGACATACTACTGGAAATTTTGTGGTTAATTAACAGGTGATATTACAAGAGGGAAAGTTTTAGAGGTATTTTTTTTACCCTAAGCAAGCCAGAAATGTTGACATAAGGTATCTTTTATACTTCTTTTTCCAGATACTTAAAAAACTTATTGTTAGTGTATGTTAAAAAAATAATTTAAAGCACGTTTGTATTGAACAAATAAAAATCACAAAGTAGTTCTATAGAGGAATGATAGAAGTTAAATGTTTTCTATTTCCTAGTTTTGTTAAATTCACATTTACTAAAAAATATTTCAGTTTCCTAAAGCTCATTAGATTCTGTTTCATCCATACTTTTCAAACTATAAACCAATCTGTTTTCCATATTGTTCATGAACACTATTGTAAAAAATGCTTACAGGTTAAACTAATCATTTAAGAAAGAAGTTTAAGTAGCACTTAAATAACTGTTGCCAAATATTCTTCTTCTGAAATATCTTTTCAAGTATTTGAATCATACATATTAATCATTCAGTCATACTCACCAAAATTACACAAGTTAAAAATTTTCAGGGAATACTTCTTACCTCCTCTGTTATTTCCTCTTCTGTTGTATTATGTAAAGAATACACAAAGCTTCTGGCTAATTTTCTGTTCCTTTTTTTTTAGACAGATTGTGTGTTGAAATCAATGTGAGGTTTTCTCAGTAAAGGAATTAATTACAAGGCTGTACATATGCTTTAAATGGGCTTGGCTCTCAGTTGCTACAAAATGGTGTTTTCAAACAACTGAGTTTGATTTGCTCCAAAACCACCTTGCCTTTTTTTTTTTTTATTTTTAATTAAGATCATCAAGAAAATCTCAAATTCAATTAATTTGATCTGACAATTATATGATATATTTGTACTTGCATAGGTAGCTTTTCCAGTGGTAATGCTCTAGCAAAATGAGAAATAAACTACCAGTTGATATCTGTACCCTGTACTGACCCGGGGGACAGTTCGAAGTATAATTACTCTGCATCAGCATATAAATGGTCATAACCAGCACCAAGAGGCATTTTTTGTTAGTCAGCTCATGAGGAATTTAGTGGGCAGGAAAAAAGCAAAAATTAAATAATACTAATTTAATCTTATTAATTTCTTTCCTTCTGGATAAAGCTGAGGGTATAGACATGGTAGCATTGAATAAAACTAAAGAATAAGTTTCTATTTATTCTGTACTAATTTCTGTGAATAAATCCAGATTTAGAGATCAGGATCTGCAATATGACAGTTGGAATTCAGCATGTATGTAACAAGTTACATTAGATTAAAGGGCTGGTTTTGTATTTCATCTCAACAGCACTACATGTATCTTTGTTAGCACTGATTTTTGTCGGTTGAAAGGAAGGAGGCATTCAGAAAACTAGGCTTATTTAAAATAAATTATTCTCAGGTAATGCAAAGACAACAGATCAAGACAATCAAGGAGATGGAAAGATGATTTACCAAAGGCTGATCATATCTGACACAACTAGTATATTTTTTGTAATTAATTTTCTAAGCAAAGGAATTGTCATACATTTACCAGTAATGATTTCATTTGAAGACCTTCACTTAAGAAGGACTTAAGAAGAAATTTATAGAAGAGGATGAACAAGGCAATGGGGAGAAGGCATTGAAAAAGAAGCAGCCTGTATGCAAACACTAATTTGGAAAGCTTTGCAAAGGTTGGTCTTGGATTAAAAGTGTCACAAAAAGTAGAAAAATGACAATCAAATAAAGATAAAAGGCATAATCAAATGCAATTCCATAACGATGAACTGGATGACCTAGTTGACAGGGATAATTTAAAATAACAGTCCATAAAATAAAGTGAATGATCATGCACGTAAAGCATATGTGTGTTTTAATTTATGGAAGATTTGCTGTGAGCTATCAACATGACTCAGCTCCGAAAAGAGATAGCAGATATTACAAGGAGAGGCATTTCTGCCAGAGAAGGTAGTGCAAGATACTGGGTTCAGCTCAGAGGAGAATGTGTGTGGTTCTGCTCCCCCATGTTCTAGAAGAAATTCAGATTCTTGCAAGTATAAGGAAAGGCTATTGGCTGAATATTAATTTTCAGAGCTAATCTTATGAGGCAAGACTAGAACAGCTTTTCTTAATTATGGTACTGAATGAAAGTTTAGAAAATATTTTTTCTGTCTATAATAAGCTAATAAACACTAGGGAGTGAAAAGTGACTATTTCAGCTGAAAACCAGTGTTTTGCATGTGAACAAAGATAAACAAAATGGTCGTGTATAAATCTAGGGTGGAAATTAGCAGAAAGGTTTTTAACCATTAGATGAGTGAAGTTTGGACCAATCTATTACAGTGCAACAATGGGAGCCAAAAGTGCCTAAATGATTTTAAGGGGAAGTTTGAAGATACATTAAAAGGACTGAAGATGACAGGAAGCCAGCATTTTTTGCAGTGTATCTAGGTTCACAATAGAAATTCAGCAAGAAAACTGCTTACCTTACATGGCACCTTCTTTGCAAATCACTAACTTTTAGGTTAGAAATATATTTGCATCTTGTAATGTCTGTCAAATTGCACCTTGATAGTTTTATGTTCATCTTTAAATGAATACTTCTTCAAAGTCAAGGTTTTGCTTGGGAAAGAATATTAAAAGAGCACATAGACTGTATTTATACATGCAGATTATAGATTTTAATTTTGTACTTTGCTTGAGCAGCATAGTTTTCAAGTACAAACAATAAGTTTCTGAATATGCAATACTAGGGAGGTTATCAAATGCAAATTTGTGACTTTTTTTCTTAACCCCACATCCAGCAAAAGATGTAACTTCTGCAGAGATTTCTTTACTAAACAGACCTACATTAAAATATTTGAGAAGATTAGAGGATTTTTAATTATACAAATTAACCAAAAGAGATGTATGCATAAAATAATGCCTTTTGGGCCAAAAGAAGTTTTGCTCAGCATCATGAAATTCTCTTAATCTTTTAGAGGACGCTATTTACTTTACATGACAAGTCTCACTGAGTATCAGCTATAGAATTTAGTTGACCTCGTTGGGGCAATCTGTAACAAACAAGTCAAAAGACTTTTAAATTCCTCCTTTATCTTTACATTTTTGAGGACAGCACCAAGGGAACAGTTCTTTAGTGGTGTTACCATTTATTTAATAAATATTTCAAGGTTTCATATCAGCTATTCTAGATGATTCCATAGAACGACTTTCATAGTTCTCAAAAGAAATCTGTATTTTTTCTCTCATGAAGAAGTGTACCATAACACTTCGACACTCTAACTTAAGTCAGAATTCATTTAAACTATTTGAGTGTGAGACATTTATTGTACCTCTCCCTCCTCACTCCAGGCTCAAACAAATTAAAACAATCAATCAAATAAAACAAAAAAAAGGGAAAAAATTTTAACAAGACATTAGTGGCAGCAATATTTAGTTTATTCACTGCAATCAGATTGAAATTACTACAAGTTTTTTTTAAAAGTACAATTAACTGTACTAAAACAAAAAAGGAAGGTATTGACAGATTCATGGTCAATGCTAATGTTATGAGTTCTCTGATCAGATTACAGCTACTGTGGACCCCATCAAATCACATAATTAACTTTCTAGGATCAAGGGTCTTCAAAATCCATTTGTTACAAAAATATTGTGGTGTCATAAGCACACTTACTTGTTTTAATTATATTTATGCTAGTCTGTGTACATGAGTGTTATGGATATTTATTGTCTTAGAAGAGTGTGATTAGTGGGGTGAGATGTGAAAACAGGATGCACTTCCCTGTTTGTGCTAAAATTAAAAGCAGGTTGAATTCACTAAATTTCAGTAAATGACATATAAATCAGTATTTTCTGACAAAATAATATAGGGTGAGTCTTCCAATAGAATTGATTTCATGGTCTTGATGAGTCATAAATTCCCCTCTGAAAATGTGTGATATTAATTAGATATCCATCAATAATTCATTATGGTGTTGTCAGAAGGCTATAAACAGTGCAAAAAGCAAAGGAAAGCCCAATGTCACCTAACAGAATAATACACGAGCAAAAATGAGAAAATAAATTTCTGATACATACTAAATTACAAGCAGTATGCATCTCTCTATGCTGGCTTGTTTTTATTGAGGAAAGATCACAGAAACAACTAGAAAGATATTATGTTGTTAAGGTTTAAATCCCCCTAAGATATCTAGCACTATGGACCAAGGTTTGAACATCTGATCACGTGAACTAGCTAATCTTCCCTGAATGTATGTGTATACTGAAGGCATAGTCAGGGAATATACTAGACTATCGGGGAAAGCCTCCCCAGAAACTTTTGCTAAATAATTTGGGTTTAATTTATTGTGAGCAATCCAAGCTCTGTGGCTCTTTGAATTGCTTAGTCTTAACCATGCTGAAATGACCTTTTGCATGTAGAGGATACTGGAACAAAAATAATTTGGAGAGTTGCCTTAGAATTGTTGGAAAGCTTTCTTGTTAGTCTTCAGCTGTTCTGTATTATTACCACTGTGAGTTTTTTGTTTCTCCCCAGTTTAGCCTTTCTTAAAAAAGGAAAGTCTGTATGTTCTTAATGCCAGTTGAATTAAGTAAGGCAGTCTCAGCCCAGATGTGAAAGAAAGAATTGATAGTCCCCAAAAGAAAATAGGAATTATAGCTGTTTTCTTTTCTACAAGACACTTTCTCTTAGGTCCCAGGTTTGGAAGAACACTGGAACCTGAGAGAGGGCATTGTTTCAAAGAAATAAATAGTTCTAATTTACTTCAGTGGGAATACTCCTGTGCTAAGGAATCACATGGATTTAAATATCTTACTGGATCAGACTTTTAGGTTTTGTGATTTTCACTGGCTGGATGGGGACTTGCTATTGGGTCATTGTTTTTACTACCATGACAATAAAATTTGAAACCTCCCCGAATAGACTGAGATGGGGAGTTCCAGACTAAAAATGGAAATGTGTGAGGTTCAGTTATTGTTCATGAATTTTCCTCACACTCACAGCTTAAGTCTAGCAAGTAGTTATGCAGGCTTTTTCCCTAGACACATTTTTAATTGTGTATAAGCATTTATATGGATGTTCCCAAGTCATCATGATTTTAAATCTATAAACTAAGAATGAAAACTTTCTACTGTAAGAAAAAGTATCTAGTAACTCTGGATGTATTTTGGAGATGTGGTATATTTTGAAGAGTGTAGTAACTTTCTTAGTATAGATTCCATTAGCCACTCCTTCCAGAGCTAATGATTGCTGCATTTCCTTTGTCTGTTATTTCTCAGACATAACCAAAACTACATATGAACATACTACTGAGGATCAATGGAGCATTTTTTGTTACCCGTACATGTATTCCAGCTTGAACTGGAACATGTTGGCTTAAACCTCTTTCCTTGAAGTTCTTTTGTCGTTGACATTTTGTTGGGACTGTAGAGTAAGCCATTGTTGTTCAGTTGAAGCAGAGTAAATCTCAAAGCTGTAATAATACAATCATGTACAAGAGCCCTTTAAAATAGAAATTTGGTACTCTTTGTAATGAAATTTATGGGTTTTGAAGTTCAAGAAGGGATATGAAGGGACAACAGTGCTTTGTTTTTTGTCAGAATATAATAGCTTGAGTGCGGCAGAAAACCTATTCTTATCTGAAAAGCATCTTCACAATGGGCTCTTTTCGTAAGATTTTTAATGGCAGGGGGTCCTTTTGATTTCTCATTTAGAGAACGAGCCCTGCATGTTAGACTAAGTTTCTTAATGTAGCTGGTGTTAGAAGACATCATCTGCTGGCTCTGCTTTGAGCAGAGTGGTTTGACAGCACAGTCTCCAGAGGTCCCTTCCAACCTCAACAGTTCCCTGAATGCACAAGTCAAAACTTATAGTTACTTTGAAGTTTGGGGTATTGGTGATCTTCAGGTACTGATTTCTCCTATTCAGAAGACTAAAGGCTGCCTTTGCTGTATGATGATAACTAAAGGGATTTTTGTGCACTGGGATCTTACTGGTTTTATTTAATTAATAAAGTGTGAGTTCACTGATGGACAGCAGAGAAGATGCTGTCCTGGCAGCCAGGAGGGCCAACCATGTCCTGGGAGCATCAGGCAAAGCATCGCCAGCTGGCTGAAGAATGTGATTGTCCTGCTCTACTCTGCACTGGCGTGGCCTCACCTTGAATATTGTGTGCAGTTTTGGGCACCACAATACAACAAAGATATTAAGGTCTTAGAGAGTGTCCAAAGGAGGGCAGTGAAGATGGAGAAGAACCTTGAGAGGAAGCCGTAAGAGAAGCAACTGAGGTCACTTGGTCTGTTCAGCCTGGAGAAGAGACTGAGAGGAGACCTCATTGCAATCTACAGCTTACTTGTGAGAGGAAGAAGAGGGGCAGGCACTGATCTCTTCTCTGTGGTGACCAGTGACAGGACCCAAGTGAATGGCCTGAAGCTGTGTCAGAGGAGGTTTAGGTTAGGTATTAGAAAAAGAAGGGTTTGGATGATAGGCACATGGCGTGACTGTTAGGGATGGTTCTGTGCAGGGCTAGGGATTGGAGTCAATGATCCTTGTGAGTCCCTTCCAACTCAGCATATTCTGTGATTCTGTGATCCAACTCTGTCAGTAGCAAAACACATCCATATGCTAACAATCTCAACATCCAGGTTAACATATAGCCATCACAAATAGTAGCTGAATAGTACATGATCCATCCCATTCAGGCTAAAGAACCAGATTTAATAGAGTAGTTAGATTTTATAAGCACTTGAAATAGCAGTTGGTTAGTAAAACCCAATAAAACAGAGGTTTTACTGTAACAGAATATATGTGTATCTATTACACAGCTAATCATGTCTGAATTTGTTTTTAACAATCATTATTTACTTATTGTAGTGTTCAATAACTGTCTAGTTAAATTAATAACTGGAAAACCTAATTTTAGGTGTCAGTGTTTCTCATTCAAAGTGCCTTTCATTCAACAGCCTACCATAATCAAGAAAAATGAAAAAAAAAAATACAATATATATGAGATGTAAAAAAAAATGATATTTTAAAAAAAAAAGAAAGCTGCTGAAGCACATTTATTGAATGAAATTTTTTGGTTTCATTCTAGTGATCATTCTCAGTGAGACAACCACAAAATATTTCTTACCATTTAAGCAAGAGCCACAACTCATAGCCTGACGGTTCATTGCATTTGTTTCTACATGTATGGAAAAGAGAAAAATGGCATTGTAAAGAATGACTGGATAATGTACTCAAACAAAGCATCCTGACTATAGTATCCTTTCCTAGCAGTTTCCTTTGCCATAAACTTTATGATATTTGAATAGTGTACATTATAGGGGAGAGGAAGAAGACTTAGTTTCCAAATAAAGCTTTATCTAAATAGGCTGTCAGGTTACATGCAGCTCAAATGTATATGTGTGCAATTGTTGCATAGGGCACAGAGAGAGTGTTTTCTTTCAGTACCCTCACTTTTGCTTTCAGTACTTTTCAATAGGAAAGATTCATAACTGCTAGTGGAAATTGTTTGCTGTGTGATGTCAGAAATCAGGGTCCTTCTGAATCTGCAGTCTCCTGAATGAAACTGAAAGCTTTACACCATTTAGATAGTAAACACAGATTATAATATAGCCCAATTGCCTTAAGTGGTTAATATTAAATATGCTTTAAGTAGCTAATATTAAATATGTCTGGCTTTGTCACAGACTTAGAATCGAAAAATTTAATAAAGTACTTAAAACATGGCAGGGCTGGGACTCTAATTTAGATTGCACTTTCGGCTGCAAGGAAAATGTAGCAATTTAAATACCATTCAGGAACTTATTTCAGGTTCAGAAAGTTTGGTGAGCTGAGACGTAAATGATCTTGACTGCCTATTTATCTTGGTTCTTCCACAGAGTACGATGTTTCCAGTGTGTAAAAATCTTTTCATTGTGAGAGTACTGTTTGATTAACAGAGCTGTAGTGGAGGGAAACAGTCACTTTATGAATGAAAAGAAACACACGACTGCCCAA
The DNA here is from genome assembly GCA_013396775.1 of Cephalopterus ornatus. NCBI lineage: Eukaryota > Metazoa > Chordata > Aves > Passeriformes > Cotingidae > Cephalopterus > Cephalopterus ornatus. The sequence goes on along the minus strand of VZRE01005720.1, from coordinate 95,073 downwards.
ATACATGTCCAAATGTATATCTAGTCACCCAAATACTGAGCTTGAATTCTATATACTAATGTACATATAACAACTGTGTTCTATGTCATGTTGTATTGAATCCAATTGTTCCATTAAAAATTTCGAAGATTAAATAGAAGTTAAAATAAGCTCTTTTCAATGTTTTTGCACACCATTTTAAATACAATAGTAATAGAATTTTCTCGTTACAAATGACATGATTAATACTCCGTGAAATTAGAAGAACCTGCCTGCTGAGTTGACTTTCTGTTTTATTTTTTACATCTTTCTCCAGGCTCAGCAACCTAAAGTCAGTTCAATTAAACTTCCTTGTTTTCAATTTAAAATAGATTTACTTGTACTTTAATGCTTCATCTGTAAGTCTTATGTTTCTGGAAGAACTGGTTTTGGACTTTTAAATATTCAAAAAACCACAAACAAACAATCTGACAGAATGTTTGTGAAGTTACAATCAGACAGCATTAAAATGCACCCATGTCTGAGTTAGGATTGCTCCAGAGAATGCTTTACACAATCCATTGGAGCAGTTTGTATGTTAATCAAACCTTGCGTAACCTAAATACTTTTTCAAGTATTTAAACTCTTTTTTATATATTAAAATGTCATCAACATATGTCATATGTGAAGATAAGGTAAAACAATGAACCTTCTTCTTCAGTGCTTACCAATAGCCTTAGGAAGAGCAAAGGCACCTAAATCAAGGAAAACAGTCCAGAACATTATGCTGTGGTGGCTGTCTGGTCCTAATAGCACCTACAATAAGACGCTGATTCCTGCCTTTGGGTTTATCTGCTAATTTATATATATGTGTATATATATATATATACACATATATATGTACAGAAGAATCCAGATCAGTGGATGTACCTTTTGGGCTTACAGCTGACTCCACTAAAAACTTGATATGTAGGAGACATATTGCAATTTCTCATTTAAAAGACTTGCTATAACTATCTTTAAGCGTCTAATGAAGCAATGTGAAACTTGTATCCCCTTGGTTCTTTCAAAGAAACTTTGCACTTTTCTTGTCATAAGATTGCTGCCTGTTTCTCTTTGCTCAGGACTGGAAGTTAAGCAACTAAGTATCATGAATACTATAGCTATAATATATAATATAATATATAATTAATAACTGACTGCCAATCTTAATATTCTTTATGTTATTAACTGAAGTATGTCATTTATATTCCATTTCTGCTTTTTGCAGAAATTGCACTCAGGTAATTCTCAAAAGATATTTCCTGATCAAGAAATAATTTTCTGAATATTAATAATGTGAAATAAACCCCTGCAGAACATTAGACAAGTTATATGGCAAGTTTAATAATCACTTGAAAACATAATCTTTACTCAGTTGTTGTAAGTATAGGCCTGCCAATCAAGAAACATAAATATCCATAGCTGCTAGCAAAGCCACATCAATTTTAACTTGATGTTTGCACAATCTGAAATCAGAGTTGTGTCCTGATTGCAGAGAGGAGGCAGAATTGTAGAGCTGTGTGGGTGTGGTTGCTATTCTATACCCCCCGTGTCATCGCTGGAGGGGTGTGGTTTCAGGGGGTAGAATAAGATGAGTACACACCAAAAGTACACCGTTTTGTTCCGTGCCTTGCTTGGGGAAATAGCTGGGACCAGCCCTGCAGACTCTGTTCTTCTCCTGCCACTGCTCATCCCTTTACCATTCCTAGGGAAGCACACAGCTCTAAGTGGCAAACACAGCTGAGCCCAGTGGAGTGTGTGTGTGCCATGTGCTAGTACAGGAAGCAGCCACAGGGAACAGAGCGGTGGAGGTGAGCCTGAGCCCAGTCAAGTCTGACCCAAAACAAAAGGATTGGAGCTGAGCTGTGGGCACAAAGATGAAAGGAACGAGGCAGAGCCAGGTGGAGCTGAGCAGAGCCAGGCTGGTCACGGTGGCACAGTACGGACAGTCCAGTGTTTGGGGGTTTGTCCATCGTTGTTTTTCCTTGTCTTCAGCTTGGGGAAGGTGCATACTGGCTGTGGAAACATCCGCCACCTTGTCTTTGTCTACGGAGTCACACAAAACTGAGTGAAGGTGGTGAGCACCAAATTGTGTGTAAATCACCCTCTCTTTTTTATACTTTTGTTATCAATATTGTTGCAGTTACTGTTCATTTCTCATCCCATTGCTATTTGTTTTCAGTAAATTGTTATCTCAACCCATAGTCTCTGCCTTTGTCCCTCTTTCACTGGAGGCAGTAGGGGCAAGGAGAAGGTGAGGGCAAGGTGAGCAGTTTGTTCGGAGTTTAGTTCCCAGCTGGTTTAAAACAACCATAAGTTGATAATGTGAAAGGCAGAAAAAATCATAGGCAACTAATTTAAATTTCCCTATTTGAAATATGATTTTAAAGTTCATATATATTTTCATGACCTCACAGCAATGAGGAAAGGAAATGCAGGGAATATAGAAGAGTTTTATTGAGTAGATACTCCACCCATTGTGCTGTCAGTGTGGGAGGGTCATAGACCTAGTGCTGCATAGTTCTACTAAGGACAATTGGGTTTTTTTCAGGAGTTGGACCTTGATAATCCTCATGGGTGCCGTCCAACTTAGGATATTCTATGACTTATTGTCAGGCTTTTTTTTTATTGGATTTTGTAATGTATTTATAATTCATTCATTCTTGACTGCATTTCTTAGAGAAGGCTTCTTTTAATTTAGTGAGAAAATAAGCATTTTGGCAAAAGGTTTTACAGGAGTAACATACAACCATGGAGGAGCACTTTACTAAAGCATACAGCAAACACAAGTTCCACACAACTTAGTAAAAATACAACCCATTGGTTTTAAGTTACCGACAAGGGAAAGAAAAGAGTGAAGGAAGAAAATAGATTAAGAGAAGAAAGGAGTTAAGGAAAAGAAAGGAAAAATAGTTACCACCAAGACTCACATGCTGGAGAGGAAAGCAGTCTAAAGACAAGGGAGCCCCTCTGTGTCTGTATTTATATGCTCTGGCTACTGTGGCCACACCTCCCAGGTGGGACAATCAGTTCACTGACCACTCAGTGCCCTCCTGGCCGGAGGGAGGGGTGCTGGGGCCAGTCAGAGGCTCCGGGAGCATGGTTTGGGTGGGTACTACCAGACAGGTCTTATTTGATTGACAGGCCATGTGCCTTCTGGAGGCTTAGCCATGTGAATTCCAGCTTGGGGGCCTGCCCTCTCCACCAGACAGACAACGATAGTTGATCTGACACAATAATTAATGTAGTAAGATACCAGGGATACAAGAATGAGATTTTTTGAGAAATTTTAAAGAACAAGTCCCTATTTTAGAATTAAATCATGTCCATAACTCTAGGAAAAAAACCACTTGCAAAACTAGGAATTGAAGATACTGAAAGGTGAAGCTGAATTGCATCATGAATTAGGGATAGGTTTGTCTTTATTGGTATCTGACATACTGAGAAATGCCACATAGAAGCTGCTAGTATCTGTTATTTATAGAGTTTATATACATTCATTTTAAGATTTATTCCTGTATCACTCTAATTTTTGGGGACAGGCACATCTTTGGACATTTTATTTGTCTGAGATTTAAGTATATATTTGCAGTTTGAACAGGACTCTGAATCATCTTAGTATGAATTCTAAGGAAGAGTAGGACTAGAAACTCTTAACCAATACTTCACACTTACAGAAAAAGGTGATATAGGGATAGATCTACTCTGAACATAAGTGTTGACAGGGTGAGCTACTTCGGTCATTGATTCTCTTTGGGCAGGAGACTGAATTTGACTGTAGTAACTGAGACACTGGCATCATTCACTGGGCTAATGGACCTGAGAATAAAAAGTCCTCTGAATTTTAAAATTTACCATTTAGCCATTATTATAGCTAAAAAGTAGTGATATATTTGAAGCAAGCAACTACTCTCACTCATTATAAGGCCAAACTATTACTGTCTTTTTGATTTTAAGAACACATGATTAAAAAAATAAACTTGAAATAGCCCAGAACATTTTTTGAAAGAATATATTTCTGATAGATGTACCCAGGCTATACTAATATTAACAGCTGGAATTTTACACAATTAAAACATGTAAAGGAAAAAAACCAACTTGTATAAAAATAAAACAGACTTTAATATAGAAAGTAACTCAAAGGTACAGTTTAACTGATTTAATAAATTAGATTATTTTAGCTTATTGCTTTCCCACAAATGAATGCATAGAAAAAATCTTTACTATATATCAGCAAAGCATTATTTGATACAATGATATCCTCTACAATGGCATCTTAGGCCAGTAAGGACTTTTGTGTCATCTAATTACCTAAAGACAAAATATAACTCCCTAACCAAATCATTTGGCTCTTCTCAACACTGAACTTTCTAGACACCTTCTTTTTGGTTGTGTTGAAGTTATCACTCGTGCCTGGAAATATTTTAGTTTTCTGGGCACAAATGGTGTTCTGAGATCTGAAAAAGACTAAAAGACCAAGTGTATTCTTTTGTTCACATTTCTGGAGAAGTGCAATCCAGGAGACATTCAGGAAGTTTGTGGAACACAAGCTCTTCACTGCTTTCTCTTGGAGCAATAGCAGTTGGTGCTGCTGTTACAAGGTAAGAGCCTGGTGTTTAGGGACGTCTATCAGAACATAAATCATGACACCTGGCTATTTCTGCCCATTTATCCCACCTTTGTTCTGCCATCAGGGAGACCATCCTAACAACTAGATCTCAGTGTGTTCTCTGGTGATATTATTCTTCGTCTTTTCCAGTAAAGTATGTATCTTGTTGGGAAAGAGATACAGTGGAAAATGAACCATGCCTTGGTCTGCAGTTGCAGCAAGGGGTATCAGCTGAGGAAAGGAGCTTTATATTTAGTTTTTTCTTCCTTTTCTTCTTACAAATACAAGAGCCAGAAAGCAGAGCGTGAGAACAGGTTTCTGAGTTGATTTGTAAGAAACACAAATTGTGTGCGTAAGTCAGTGAAATGCTTTTAATGCGTGGAACTTTCATAGGCCCCATGTACCGTTCAGTATACAGCGGAGATTACGGCATGTTAAGTACTATCATGCATGAGTTGTATGCAGCTCATAAATGATCTGCAATAACAGTTCTTCATTATCTCTTACTGCCTCTGATACCACTTCCAATGATAATCTTCAACAAGCTCCTCATTTGGTCTCTTTAAAAAATATGATCATTTTCTCCTAGAATTTCATATTGAAAGAACCTTTTATCTTGATTCAGCAGAGCATTTCTTCAGCTCTCTAAAAGAAAGTAGTTGCACTGACTATTCTCTTTCTTCACCTGAACATATTAAATGTTAATTTATTTTTTTTATTTATAACCATTTGGAACAATTGTAAGTCTATCCCATAGTTAAACAGTTAGATGGTATTTATATCAGAAATATTTTCATAAATTGTTATGTGCCTAAGTTAAGCACATTAACAAAAATTAATGCATTTTAGAGTACCCAGTCTGATACATTTATCAAAACTAAATCAGACCATGCTGTTTAAATTAAATTATGCACAGATTTTCCTCTCCACTGTTCAGATGCAGACCTGTAGTTCATCAGATTTTTTTTTTCCAACTGACTTTCTACCCTCCCTCTTTAACATAATCCTTTCATTTTCAGCTGTGCTTTTTAACAGCATGTAAATACTTATGTCAGAAAATACATAATGCATACACACATATTTCCTTAAAGGTAAAATATTTTCTCACTTGTTAATCAAATTCTCCTAGATGGTTCTTGCCAATATTGATTGTTATGCCAACATTTTCCCAGGAGTTTGCTGATTTTAGTATTTGAGCACTATTTATTTTCTCTTGTAAAAACTATCTAATTATCATTTTTGTATGCTAATTAGACTTTTAAAATTATTCTTGAAAATGCTATGCTATTATTACCTTGTATTGCACAAATCAAGAATATACTACAGAGGATTTTGGTTTGCATGTTTCATCATCTTATCACAATAACTTGAGTATTAAAAACAATAAAGTAGTAATACTTCTGAGATTCTTTTGAGTTTTCATATTGTTAGTGCTGTAGAAACAGTGCTGTGAAATGATGGCAATGTATGTTCTTGGAAACATTTATAGTAATAATATAGCTTCAGCAGAGACAGTAATGGTATAAACAGGGCAAAGGAAATACCAGCAATGCAGCAGGTGCAATTGATTTATATGCCTTGGAGAATACCCCACTTATGTGTTTTAAGTCCTGTCAATGTAAATCAAAAGGAGGTGATGTTGTCAGTAAGACATATCACAGTCAAAATAATGTGCAGTGGCAGCAGTCTCATGATGATGGAGCCGATCGTGATTTTTGAAATGCAGAAGACATCCATAGCACAGCTGAGGTATTATAAATGAGAGGAAAATAATCTGATTTAAACATATGAATCACTGTGAGCTGTGATCAGATTTATGCAGAAAGTTCATATGACTGATAAGGCCATATCAACTTTTTGTTAAACAGGTAGGGCTGCTTTACAGTGAGTTAACTAGTGTGTTCGAACTTGATCTATGTTTTATTCCTGCCCTAAATGTTTGCAGCTTTTGTTATTTCTTAGGCTTCTAAATCTGGAAGCTGAGCACAGTTTTAGAGAAACTGAATCGAATACCCAGCAAAGGCAAGCATAAAGTCTTGACTTGGAAGACAGTGGTCAGAGTCCCTGAGGTGGTTAAGTATGGCATAGACTTAAAGAAAAACTTCTGTTGTTTTTGTGAATTCAGATCTACAGAGTTACTTCACCAATTTTGAAATTAACATTTAAAACACAAGAATGAAATATTTCCTACTTTAAAAAGCTTTCTCTTCATTATGAATAAATGTTTAAATTGTATTCTAAGAAATTTTATGCTAAGAATTGGAGGTAAGTGCCTTATGTAATATGGAAATTCTAGCACTGCCTCCTAAAATTCCAGTAAGAGTAGAAGAATAACCATACAAGTTTGTATAAAGATAAGAATAATAGAAAATTGTTAAGCTTTTCTGTAAATAAAGCATATTTAATGTACATTTGCATCATCATTTCTTTGAAATTACATATTCTATGGACATTTATATCAAAAGATCTTTCCTTCGAATAAATAGGAAGAAAAATAAATTATTTGTAATTTGTCAAATAATGCTGACATATAATCTGCTGGAAATTAGATTTATTTTTAACTCTATTGGTTAATAATAGATAATTAGATAATGAGATGGCTGAGTTCCAATTTGTTACTTTTCTTTTTGAATTAGCAAGCTGTGTCTGAAACGGGAGCAAGAGACATACCAGATTCTGACAGTGTGTAATTAAATCAAAGCTTTGCTGCCTGTTACCTAACTGAAAACTTGAAGATTAGTGAGAAAATCCACCTGTGGCCAGATATCAGTGGAGATAGATGTGAAATTGTCTTTGTCAGCTGGTGGAAGGTACTGTAACTCCCTAAAGTTTTAAGTGGAGTGTGTAGTTTTGAGTAGCTGGCATGACACTAATGTATTGATCAGTAATTACTAGGCAGTTTTTATGACTCATCCACAGAGATTTTCATTTAGGTAATCTTTCAAGATTGTGCTGAATGGAATGTAAAAACCACAGAAAATGCCATTTTTAAAAATCATAAAAGGCATGTGTACTTTCTGATTCAGAAAGAAATCTTCCCTGGAAAAACAAGCAAAAAGAGGTGTTAGGACGTGGATAGCTTTTCCATTTGAGCTTGTATTTTGTAAATTGGGCCAAATTCTAATGTCAGTCATATCACAATGATCTACTATCTATCAAGGAGCTTTACACACCCTGCCACATAATTTCATTTCCCCTTAATAGACGGTAGAATACTTGCAGCACTTCTTGCAGCATACACAAAACTTGGATTTATATAGGTTTTTTGGGATTTTTACCCAGTCTTCCCTCATTCTTTTTTTGTGAAATTGCTTACACTGCATAGACAGTGGTGAAGGAATATCCCCCAAAATATACATTTTGAACTAGGAGTAGAATTAATGCAGATTCACATTATTTACATAGGGAAGGTTTTTAATAGGTTCTCTATAGTGATTTAATTTCAGTGTGAAGACTAACCTTGCTTAAAAAAATAACTGATTTTGTTATAGAATCATGAGATTGAGCTCCAAAGATTTACAAGTCTCTCTGCTAACCCATGTACAGATGATCCTTCATACTTTTATTTTATTAGCCCTGCACACCTGGGAATGCAATTCCCAGGTATATGCTCATCATGGAATTCATTGGGTTTCAGGGTGAAGTCATAAGAGCAGGTGTTAATTTACATGGAATCTCTTCAGATTATTTCAGCATTTGCAAAGTAACCATATGCAATAATTTCATACTTTATAACAAATTCAACATGGTGCTGTTTTTTTGTATCAGTACTAGATGTGGCTCCAGTTACATGCAAGCAGAGTTCCCTCTGTAAGAGGGAAACTGCATATTTTTCACTAATGGATATCTGACACATATTAATTTCTCCCTTAACAGTGACACTGACCAGAAAGGGCTGCAGCAGTTGATTTGTCCATTCTGCTGAATTCAGATAATAAGATACTCAGGTCTTCCTGCTGCTGCCAGTCATTTCTATCTGGTAAATTGTGGACACACTGCTCTGTCCACAGAGGAGATGTCATTGTTGCTCATGTTATAAGATGTAAATTTAAATTTTTTCTGATCTCCTCAAAATTCCAGGTTATGAAAGCAGTGTTTTAGAATAAAGGACTTTTTTTTTTTCATATGGATTAGGCTGTTAGCTTGTAGTGATAATGAAACTCAAACCAAGAGTAGTCATGCTCTTCCTAAATATTAGAATGATGCTTTTTTTTTTCAAGGTAGTGAACTCTCATACTTATCATTGACTTATCACAGACTCATTTTTTTGAAACTCTATCATTGTTAAACCCTATCATGCTACTAAAGTTGTATCTAATTTTATGATATACACCAGATGACTGTGTTTTAGGTGTGAAATCTGTCTATTGTTCTCATAAATCTTCCAAGGAAACTAGAGGATATGAACAGGGTTTCCTTTTGATGACATTATGCAGGAAGATGTGTTCCAGATGAGTTCCAGACGCTATTTCAGCAGCTAATTTTCTTCAGTTATGGTACCAACTTCAGTCCCATAAAGTAAAATCCATGAAATATTTACAGACATTTTTATGGAATATTTCAATGTACAGTTCTCCTCCTATGGAGCTGTTTCTTTTTGATTTTATTATGATCTAATTCCCTGATCCTTCAGGGAATGATAGGATGGGTGGATTGACAGATGTGACTCTGTTTTTAGAAATAAAAGATCAGTTTAAGTCATAAAGAAAAAGGTTCAGTAGCCCTTCCAGACTATTATTTCTTACTAATTATTATAATTAAGATAGGTTTGGGAACTGATATTCCTATAAAATCAATGGGAGTTCATTTTCCTTATACAAGAAAATAAATTGCCATTTTTCCATCTCTGAGTTGGGGATCCTGTTTTTCAATATCATAAATCTCTGGAAATTTGTCAAAAGATTTTAATGTCCTTTGGTATAGACTTCAGTTCTAGGCTTTTTTTTGAACTATGTGGCACTGAAGCTTAGCAATTCCATTGGAATTGGTAACATTCAAAGGTGGCCATGAGCCATCTGGATAGGTTTTGATCCTAGGATAACTCTGTAGTGATCCAACTTCTTAGCAGAAGTTTTATAACCAGCCCGGAGCCAGAGCTGATAGGATACAGAGTCACAAAGAGACAAGTAAGAGATTTCGGAACCAGGCTGGCCACTGAAGAATGATGGCATGTTGTGCCAAAACTTGAAGAAAGAAGAACTGATGGGATCCCTCAGTCTGTCTCAAGAGGTGTTGACTACAGCGTACCAGACCTGAAATGTTTCTACACAGTGCACGCAACTGTGAGATGCTGGATCGGAATCTCACTGAGTTATTGATATGGGTCGGAACCAACTCACTGTGAGTGTGTTGGGGGGGGTGGAGGGAAGGAATGGACCTAGACCTGCAGGAACATGGTAAAGCTGCCTTATCACGTAAGGCCTTCTGAGAGCACATGGCTGATCCAACACAGCATCACTGAAGGCCTGCAGCTCGGCTGTCAGTCAAGGTAGACCTGCCTGGCAGCCCACCCACACCACATCCCTGCAGCCTGTGACTGCTAAACCACAACTTTGGCCTGGAAGGTGCTGACCGGGTATCCTGCCTGAGAGGGAAAGCTGAACTATATAAATACACGAGACTCCATGTGAGCTCCCCTTCTCTCTCTCTCTCTCCTGTCTCCTGCAACCTGAACCATGTGAACCATCAGATCTCATATGGTAACCACGTTTTTCTTTCTCTCTCAAGTTCTCTCTTCTCTTTTTTTTTTTCCCCCTACTCTTTCTTTACTCTTTTAATCTGTTTTCTTCTTTTACTCTTTTCCTTCTCCTGTCAGTAAATTTAAACCAATTAATTGTGTTTTACTAAACCTAATATATTGATTTTTGGTAGTGGGTATAATGGGTCTTTATGCTGAGTGTTTTAGTGAAATATTTTTTCTTGACTGTATTTTACTCATGTAAAACCTTTTGCCAAAATATGTTATTTTTCTCACTAAATTAAAAGAATTTCTCTTAGAGAAGAGTGTGTGACTCTTTCTCCATATGCTAATTTGAGGTTATAATGAACCAAAAGGCTTTCAAAGTCTTACATAAAATGTAACCCACTCTGGTCAGCTTCTAGCTTAAAATCTGGAGTGTAACAGCATCATGAGGAACAAAAAAGAGGAGCTTGAAGCTGTGGCCAGTCCAGAGATTTGACATCATTGATATAAGTGAAATCTGGTGGAATGAGTCCTGTGACTGGAGTGCCCTGTTGGATACAGGCTCTTCAGGAGGGACAGGCAGGGCAGGAGAGGCAGAGGGGTGGCACTGTGTGTAATAGAAGGGTTAGAATGTATGGACCTCACAGTTGGCAATGGCACAGTTGAGAGCCTCTGGGTAAGAATCAAGAGGCAAACAAATGATGGACATGTCATTGTGTGAGTCTGCTATAGACCTCCTGGCCAGGACAATGACACCGACAGATTATTCTTTGAGGAACTAAGGGACACTTCCAAGCCAACTGCCCTTGTCCTTATGGGGGACTTCAACTTGCCAGAAATTGACAGGGAGCATCACACAGCTGGTATAACCCAGGCGTGAAGGTTCCTAAAAAACCTGGATGACAACTTCATGGAACATGAAGAGTTTAAGAGAGCTTACTTGGAAAGATGCTCTCCTTGATCTGCTGCTTGTTAACAGAGTGGATCTTGTGAGCTGTGATCTTGATGGCCGTCTTGGCCACAGCGACCACAGGGCGATTGAGTTTAAAATCTCCATTGACAGGAGGAAAAGTGCCAGCAAAACTTCAGCTCTGGACATGAGGAGAGCAAACTTCAGGCTGTTAAGGGAATTAGCAAGTAAGGCCCCTGAAAAAATGTTTTTGCATGTGTTGGGGTCCATTAGTGCTGATCACCTTTCAAATATCACCTCCTAAGGGCACAGGAGCAGGCAATTCCCAAATGTCAGATTTCGGGCTTTTTAGAAGTACATTTTCAAGAGTAAATGAGATAATTAATGAAACAGGAAACAAGTGGAAAGAAGGACTGAAATTTACATGGTTCTGAAGCCTTTCTGGCCCGATTCTTCCATGTTTTACTTTAAAAAACTGATTTGCTAGTAAGTAACTTTTATTTCTTTTTCAGTTATTTTTTTTCTTTTCCCCAAAGAAGCTTAGCCAAACATGCTTTACAGAAATAAAAACCAAGTTGTCTAACTGTACTCTCGATAATTATAATTGTTTTCCTCCTCATTCTTTAGGCCATAACTCTTATTCCCATTTATTTCTTTGACCCATTATCAGATTCCATCTCTGTGTGCTTCTCCTCTATTATGATTGAACAAAAAATTTACAATCCTGACCTTTATTTGACTTCTTTAATGCAACTGCTACTTGAATTTCTTATCCTTATGGTTTGAAAGTATATACCTATAGCAAAATAACAACCGCCAAATAGATTGTTCAATTTACTTGTTGCCTGTTGTGTTCTGGCTGAGTTGCTCTAAATCTGAATTGCTGTTTTGTACTTTGTGTAAAGCTGATGGGAAGCTTTTAAGTGAGTTGTTCAAAACTTTCTCTTCTTAGATCTGATTTTAAGTTTTTTTTTTAATTTGCTCTACTTCAGCTAATCATAAAGAAATTTCTTATTCTGTTTGTCTGATAAGGTTGAATTTCTGGAAAAAATAAGAGAATGTGGGCTATATTTTATGGCTTTTTAATTCAGGATAAGTGGAAAGAAAAAAAAAAAATCCCAAAATCAAAACTCAGCATCAGGATCTTAAGAGACTGGGACTGATGCAGTGTCATTGCAATGAGCAGTCAGCTGTCAAGTTGCTTTCTTAGACTATGAAGCCCAGGCAAAACTAAAATTCAGTGCATTCCCATCCCTGGATACCAGGGAGAACAGACCAGCAGCTCCTCCTCCACTTCACCTCCTTGGGAAGCTGGAGAGAGCAATGAGGTCACCCCTCCTTTTCTCCAAACTAGATAAACCCAAAGTCCTCAGCTTCTCCTCATAGGACATTCATCTCAGCCATTTTGTCATCTGCTCCCCCTCTCCATACCTTCTTCTGATACAGTCAAGGGCCTTCACATCCTTCTCAAATGGAGGGTCCCAGAACTGCACAGAGTGCTCAAGGTGAGGCCACACAATCACTGAGTACAGTGAAATAGTAATTTCTTTTGCCCTGCTAGTCATGCAGTATTTGATGTACCTCAGGATGCGGTTTGGTGTCTGGGCTGCCAGGGCTTACTGTTGAACACCTCCAGGGATTAAACTACTACTTTCTTAATCCTCAGAAAATTGTGACAGACTTTCTTAGCTTTAAGATGTCATGGAGATAATAACTTTGAAGATATTTTTTCTGAAAGCATTTAATAACCAGGACATTTTGATAAATTACAGAAAAAAAAAAGATGAGTACAATAAATTGCTGAATATTTTAATAATTTGGAAAATTAGAATAAACAACATAACTAAACTTATTTTAAAGCTGCATGATGTGACTGAAATCTCAAATACTAGGTTTCACTCTCCTAAAGAAAGCTTGGTGTTAAGGTTTGAAATCAAAGCCATTTGTAGTTCTCAACAAAACTAGGAATTTAAAATACATTAAATGTGATGCTTTTTAAAAATTATCATTATTTTTCCTTCCTTAAATGCAATCTTTATGAATAACCTGTAATTAAAACCTCATAAAGCTTCAGGCTGTAATTCAGTCTGAAACATTAACTGAAAAAGTTCTGAGTCATTATCTCTCTGATGGAAGATAAACATAACCACCTCCTTTTTTTTTTTTTCCCCTGAAATAATGCTTGTGGGTAGAGAACAAGGACATGGTAAAATAGTATCTTTTGGTTATAGATTGAGGCTTGATCCTCATCTTGCCTTTCCCTTTGTACAGCCATATGTATACAATATGGCAAGTGCTAAACATCTCTTTGTTTATTGGTTTTCAGATAATTTTTATCCCCTGGAACCTTAGACTTGCTGAGTATCTGTGTGATTTATGTATAAGATTATGAAAAACCTTTTTCTTCTGAATTCACAGAACATTAGTAAAGTGTTTCTAATATCTTTGAATCCGAAGTCAGAAAAAAATGGTTTTGGCTTTGCACGGACATGGTTTAACAGGTCAAATGGAATTTGTTTCTGTCACACAGTTCTTTGCTTCTTCCAGTGAAAATAACTGTTCTCTACTATGGAATCTTCAGGCATTAGCATATCCCATGGACTGCCATTTGTTCTTTCAGACTTCTCCATGAGAGGCCTGTGCTCAGTTTATACTGTTAGGAAAATCCTTCACTGTTTGGACATCACAAATGTTTGCTATTTTTCTGCTATTTCCCTTAGCTCTGCACTGGTATTATTTTAAGTGTCAAAATACGTGTGAGTAGTCCTATGAGTGAAACATTTTATATAAGATGAGGCTGAGAGAGATGAGACTGTTCTGCATGGAGAGGAGAAAGCTCAGGGGGATTCTCATGAATGTTTATTAATACCTGATGGAGTCACTGAAGAAGAGGGAGCTAGTCTCTTCTCACCAGTGCTCACTGACAGGACAAGAAGCAATGGGTGCAAATTGGCACACAGAAGGTTCTGTTTGAATATGGCAAGTAACCTATTTCCTGCAATGGCAGTCAAACTGATTGCCCAGAGTGCCCATGAAGACTCCATCTGTGAAGTTATTCAAAACTCAAATGACTAGAGCCATAATCAACCTGCTCTAGCTGAGAGTTTGGACTAGGTCTGTGATTCTGTTCTGGGGAAACTTTGAGGGCTACCTTTTAAAATATAGACTCTCTTGTTCCTAAATGAAATCACATTATTATATTTTTATTACAGCTACATTGTAAAGCTTGTTCACCTATTTAGGATAAGATTAGGGTAGATAGATAGAGAGAAATAAAGAAAGCAAGGAAGGAGGGAAGAAACAAAGGCAGAAAGGAAGAAAGAAGGAGGCTAATTATGCAGCTGGAGTATGACTGTAAAGCAGCTGCCAAATGAAAATGTGGGATTCAGGGGAATTTCACTGTGAGAAGTTCTAAACCAAGTAAGGGAGGGTAGGGGTCCTTTTGTAAGGCTCAGCCTTTATTTAAGGCTAGAGTTAGGTTGAGGGAAAAAGAAAGATTAGAGCTGTGGATCGAGTGGGGCTGTAAAGGCTCTGTTAAAGGAAAGAATAGATGGAGAAAATTCTGCTGTTAGCAAAATTTCATATGAGCAATGGCTGTGAGGTCTTTCATAAGGCTTGACCTTCAATTATGTTTTAAATTACATTAATTATTTCTTATATACATCCTGTAATTTCATTCTTAAGGAGAATCATTTAAATAGTCCTGCAAATGCCTAAGGCTACTGTTGCTTCAATTAGGTCAGTGACTAAGTCAAATTTAAATTAAAAAAAAAAAAGCCAGTCTTTCTTTTCATAAATAAACACTGAGATACATCCTAATTTCTGAGATGTTTCAAAACATAAGCCCAAGACATAATTCTTAACCTAATATACATTTTTCATGGGAGCTTGTACTGTTTTCTGGAAGGTTGTATATCTTTTAGTGAAGTAGAAATCCCATGACTTGCTTACTTGGTAAGGAACTCTGAAGCACCAAATGGAGTATACCAGACTTGTAGTCAAATTTTCATTAGCTGTTTTTGTGCTATTGTATCATCTCAAGCATGTTAGCTTGAAACAGGTCTTAAAAATAATAACGCTAATTTTGTAAACTAGAATCAGATATTGTTATGTTATCTGAGTAAAGGTTAAGCAAATTGCACAAAGATATGACAAGGATCAGAGGGACAGTGAGAACTAGGAGTTACTATAGGATGTCTAGGAGACAGTTTGAAGGCAGAGAAAATGATGACTCAAGCAAGCCTTAGGCGGAACAATGATGGGAAATCAGAAGGAAAGATGGTAGAATTCCATGGCCACGTATAAGCAGTTGCTGGCTGTTGAGTAGATGTATCTGTCTGAGTCTGTGGCTTCATCATCATAATATGTTCTATACTCTTATTAAATCCTATTTTTTACTATCCTCTGTGTGTGTGTGTGAGAGAGAGAGAGAGAGAGAGAGAGGGAGAGGGAGAGAGGGAGAGAGAAACTCTGCTCAGGCTCCCTACTGCCTGGTTATAGGGACAAGGAACTGCAACAACCTCACATCTACAGGGCTGGGACAGAAGCTGACCACAGGTCCTTTCATCAACCAAATGTATCTAACTTATGTAAGTTAAATTATATGACATTCTTCATATACCACTGTGATGGACTGAAATGTTGGTAGTGTTTTAAACACTGTCAAAATCATAGAAAGACTTTTTGTCCAACCACAAGGAAGCAACTACCTGTCTGCAACCACCAAAACCTAACAAGGCTCAGGCAAGAAGAATGTATCTATGTTAAGAAGCAGCCCTAGCTGGGCTCAGGAGGTGGTGGAGGAGAAGGGTTTTGGGTGTGTGATGGTAAAATCTCTCCACACCAAACTGAAGGAGTAAACCACCCCTGCCCCACCCCGCTCTGGGATGACCACATACACATGGGATATTCACATGAGAGGCTGCTGAGCAGGGATTATAAACCATCAAAGACCCCCCACCAAAAGGCCCCCCAAGCCTGTTCCTAAGGCCTTCTACCACCAGAGGACTGCAAGTGATCCAAGCGAGGTAACAAATCCAGAGCCTGTCGCAAGAGACTGCAAAGCTTCCCCCCCACCTCCAGGGAGGTGCCTGGCATCTCCTGGACCTATATTAATCCATTGAACTCTGAATTTTGTGGGAAACCCTCACCACCAAGAAGACTAGAGGAACCAGACTGATGGGACACTGCCGGGTTACATGGAGTGGTGGTACTTTTTTAATCTCTCTAAATCACTCTCTTTCTTCTACTCCCCCCCACCCCCTTTTTCCCTGCTTTTCTATCTCTGTCTCACATTTACCATTAAATAAAACCCATACTATTAACTTTGGCATTTGGTCTTGTTTGTACTTTAATTTGGGCAGAGGCATTTCTAATAATTTTAGTAACTGGATCATAACAACCGTCTGTTACAAGTAAAGAATATAGTGTGTTCATTGTTTTTTACAGTCTTGATCATCATTAACCTGCTGCTGCTAATTTTCATCTTGATATTTTCACCTGAGTCTCTGAACTACAAGATAAAAACACTGAATATGTGCATATCCCTCTTAATGTTGGCTCTCAGGTAACTCACAGGTAATTCCAGCATGTGCATAGCAAATATTTCAGTGTATTGTATTTTGATTTGTCTCTTTTAAAGGATATGCTATTCAGGGATATTCTGTTCTTTATGGTGGCAATATGCAGCTCTGGCTTAAAGCAGATTTTGGAGTATGACAGAATTGATCCAGAAAGACATCTTTGTGACTCAGTTTCTGCTCTAGAAAAGTACTGTTAAATAAACGTTGAAATTAAAAATTTAAAAATAAAATCCCAAACATGAGTTAGTTTATATTATAATGAAATTTGATATTGGTGCTTTCTTAACTAATATGATGTAAAATAAATAGTAATTAGGAGGATTATTTTCAGATATATTTCTAAAACTAAGAAAAATATACAGAATAAATGAGATTAACTTTATATTTCCTGAATTCTCTCTTTCATTATCACGTCTGACTTCTTCATCTGTCTCCAGGTGGAATTCCATAAATGTCTTGTTTTATATGGGAGCACCAGGACTGTGGAACAGTGTAAATCAATGGCTGATACTTGCCAGATTCATCTGGATTTAGTTACACAGACCTCTTCCTATTCCTAACTTTGATACACAGCTATTTGTATAAACATATTCTTAAAATGAATGTAACTTCTGTACAGCAGTAGGGACTATATTTTCAGATGAAGAATTTTTGAAGGAGTAGTTATGTGCACTGAGCATTGGCCTCAAAATGTAGAATTTTATGTCCACTCTGTTCACTTGAATCTGGACATGCCTTGGCCATTTCATTCCAGCAAATTTGGTATTATCTGGCGAAGTATATGAATCTTGCCAGATGTTTTTTATTTGTTTCTTTGCATTAATTATTCCTCATTAGAGTAAAATGATCATCATTTGGCATGATTTCTCAGCATCTCCTTTTTGCAGATGGGTATTTAAATTAACCCATCTTTCCCCTGCCCCCTGCCTTATTTCTTTCTCATCCACAGCAGGATTAATGCCACTGAGTCAAACCACTACAACTATCAAGAATATGTCTCTGCAAAGAGGTGGTAAGATGTTGTGATTTAATCATAAATATATTACAAACCTATATGAGAACATAGACATCTGGCATCTTGATTTTGTGTGCATAACTCTCTTGAATTCCATGAAACTTTGCTTGTTTATACCTGCTGCAAATCTGCCATAAATAGTCAAACTATAATCAAATTTATTCTTCTGTATATTCATTGCTAGCTGTATTAGTTTTTTTCTTTGGATTTTCTAAACATAATTGAAATACAAATTGAAGTTTGATGGTGTAAAAAAAGCAAGTCGACAGTTTCTGGCTTACATCTGCACTGAAGCAGTCTGTCAGCATCCTTGCTGCATTCTGTCAATACTCTGTGCTCACTGGGCAGAATGTTTGCCAAAGCAGTTAAATGGTGATCAGGAACATGTTTGTTAAATAGAGAAAAAGAATAAATCAGAATTCACTTTGTGGCATAGTGTGTGTTAGTGTATATATACATGTAAATGTTTTTCCACATTTTAATATATTTTTAATTTCAAATTAAATCTGACAATAGAATCATGTCAAGAATCTTCAAAGTCTCAACTCAGGCTCGGAATAAGTGAGTCTTCTAAGAATTGCCACTACATGAACAAGTTATTTAGACTGGCAATACAAAATAAGTGTCTACTTCAATATTGATATGATAGAATCATAGAATGGTTTAGGTTTGAAAAAACCTCTAGGATCATCTGGTCCAACTATTAACCTAAAACTGTCAAGTTCACCACTAAACCATGTCCCCAGCTGCCACATCTACACATTTTTTTGAACGCTTCTAGGGATGGTGATTCCACCACTTCTCTGGACAGGCCTGTTCCACTGCTTGACAACCATTTTGGTGAAGAAATTTCCCCTAATATCCAGTCACCTCCCCTGGTGCAGCTTCAGGCCATTACCTCTTGTCCTTTTGCTAGTTGCCTGGGAGAAGAGGCCACCTGCATGTGGCTGCAAGCTCCTTTCAGGCAGTTGTAGAGAGGGATAAGGTCTCACTCTCCTTTTCTCTGGGCTAAACAACCCCAGTTCCCTCAGCCGCTCCTCATATGACTTGTGCTTCAAGCTGATGACTGTTCATCAGCTCCGTTGTCCTTCTCTGGACTCACTCCAGGATCTCAGTCTCACCAATACTGATGATCACTGCCCTGGTCCTACTGGCCACTTTATTTTTAATACAGGCCAGAATGCCATTGGTCTTCTTGAACACCTGGGCACACTGCTGACACCCCCAGGTCCTTTTCCACCAGGAAGTTTTCTAGCACCTCTTCTCCAAGCCTATAGTGCTGCATGGGGTTGTTGTGATCCCATTGCAGGACCTGGCACTTGGGTGTAGCTGAAGTCTTTTCCCAAACTCAAAGGACTTCCAGATTCTCAAAACATTTCCAGAGGAGGTCTTCCTCATCACAATATCTACTCTATGTACTAACATTTATTTTTCCATACCTCCACTCTTCTCTGATCTATGCAAATGCTGTTGGGCTGGATCATGGATGGACTCTGAAAGAAGTCTCTATTATGTGCTACCTATTACATGTGTTTTCGTGATATTCCACTTTATATCAGCGTGGGTAACACTGGAAGAACGTTTAGTGAAACAACATAAATCTGTACTAATTTTCTGTTTTATCTCACTACCTCTGGACTTGTAAGTTAAAAACAGCTAATAGCTTTCTTTCTAATGAGAATTTAGCAGTGAGAAAGCCATTTTACACCTGGATTTAGAGTTGTCATGGTTACCCGTTGGCAAATGCTATCTTTTTTCTAATCTGTTTAGGTTTGGGTGTTTTTGAACACATTATAAAAATTAAAAATAAATCATTAATTTACATAATTTGTTAAATAGAGTTTAGGGAAAAAAGAAAAAAAAATCAGATAATAAATATCATTTGAAGCTTGTTTTGCATCTTCTGTAATTGTCATTTAACATTATGTGTAATTAGGGCACAGTTTAGTAAAATTACATTATTTAAATTTATTTTCTCCAGAGCAGAAGGATTTTATTCTCACAGTGAGGTGAAGGACTTAGTTGGGAACACTTAGCAGCAACTGCTCCAGTTAGTACTTGCAGGGATGAATGCAGTAAATGCAGATGCCACATACTCTTCAAGAGGCAACATCAAAATCATATTTGCTTTTCAGGGCACTTTATTCTTGCAGAAGCAGGATGGTTGCTATAAACTGATGCAAGAAATATTCACAGACGAGGTATTTCTGGAAGAACATCGACACAAGTTTAAAATAGTAGTTTTCACAAATGTAAAACTGATATTGAATACTGATCATGCTATCAGTCTTCTAACTTATTATATTGCTCAGAGAAAACACTGATTATAGTTATGTTTCTTATTTATTTGCTTTCTGAACTGCACAGTTGTGCACTCCATTGAACATAATTGCAAGTCTTCTTTGAAGAGTGAAGAAACTGGTCATTCTGCTTGTGCATGTGTGCGTGTTATGAAACTTGGACGAGGCTGTGATCCTTGTGGATCCTCTCTTCCTGGTTCAGATTACCTGATTGCCAAGTATTCTTGCTATTACCCAGGAAAAAAGCAGGATGTTTAAAAAATTGGACCACCACTAACCTCCACTGTTACTGCTGAGATACGTACTTCAGGTGAAAAAAATGGAAGACAGCTTTTTTGCTCTTCCTTGAATCTTCATGGCCATTTTTTGTAAATGGGCTTCCATACCAAGCTGAGGGCATAGTTTCTCTTTCTGCTTACTGATGTTGTATTTATTTTCAGATCTTTTAATCTGGGGAATTGAGATTTAATGCAAAATGATGAATCTCTATGAATTTGGACTACATAACTTGGCAAAACGGTGCAGGACCAAACTGCCATGGCCAGAGGGAAAAAAATATTTCTATATGAATATATTTTCTAATGTGAATAATTTAGACTGTCTTAAAGATCAGATCTAGTTATTGGTACCCTCCAGAATTTTTCACAAGCAAGCATTGTCTCCTACTAATTGTTTCTAGAAAAGGCACAGTCTTAATTCGTAGTCTACATGTGTAAACAGATTTGGTTGGATGAGAGTGCTGATCTTAATTTTATAGGGAAAAGCCATAATTCAGTTCTGTGGCAAAGTAGCATATACTGCCTTAGCATGCTATGACTGAAGTGGTGAAAGCCCTGTTAACTTTCTTTAAAATCCCATGCTTAGTTGTCACTGTAATTATAATATTGGATTTCTTGGTCAAGTTTTAGCAGAAGGACATGCTTCTGAGAGTTCTCACAGCAAAGTGGCATGCGCTCCCAACCTTTTCTTGTACATGG
Source organism: Cephalopterus ornatus (assembly GCA_013396775.1). NCBI lineage: Eukaryota > Metazoa > Chordata > Aves > Passeriformes > Cotingidae > Cephalopterus > Cephalopterus ornatus. The sequence continues at coordinate 73,997 of VZRE01005720.1, read as the reverse complement.
CCATGAAACTTTTTGTATATTTTTTTGATACAGTTGCCATTCTTTCCCATCCATTTCTACACAGAAACTTTTGAAACTTTTGACCTCAGAATCTGTGGCATAATTGTAAAAAGAATTGTTCAAATCCCTCATCTAACAAGGGCAGAAGTTCTAAAGAGAAAGAAAACATACACAAATTATAAGAAAAATAAATTCACAATCAATGTTTTTGCCACATTTACTTACAAAATTCCTTAAAGGTTCATTGCCATGGTACAATACATGAGAAATATCCCACGGAGAAATGTGAATGAGCTTTTTGTATTGTAATTAGAATATTTTTATTGTTAAATAACTAAAAAAGTGACATATAATCTATTTTTAATATATACATCGGCATTTTTTATGTGTATGTATTTATCAGTCAAAGCCAAATGCATGGAAAATTAGACACATGCCTACATTTTGCAGATATTTATGTTAGCTATAGGTCAAGATTGAAACAACTTCGCCTATTCAATTGTCATGTAGTGTGTTTAGAATGTAAATTAAAACCAGCCAATTGTGTCTTTCCATTAAGTTCACCAGAAGGTTAGAAACGAAATTGTGTCTAAACAGACATAGAATAAGACTGTTAAAACAGATGGCTCTGTTAGTGACCATGGAAAAAAATCTTATTACTGGCAAGACATTAATGTGCAGACATTTGCAGTACTTCAGCAAAATTGTCCATTATATTATTCCAAAGCAGATCTTTTCTGAATTACATTTGACTTGTATTTTTAGTTGGAAAATGACAAAGGGTTGCCTGAGTTTATTTGGAGGTATTTACTCCTAGCTTTTGCCCAGGAAGCCAACCAGGTACTATGTGGTATCAAGAGGAGTGTCTAGCAAGCCAAGGGAAATGATTCTTGCCCTGTAATCTGACCTCATAAGACCTCACCTGGAGTACTGTGTTGAGGTCTGGGGCTCTCAACACAAGAAAGACATGTTGGAAAGAGTCCAGAGGAGAACCGCTAAGTTGATCACAAGGCTGGAACAACTCTCTCAAGAAGGCAGGCTGAGAGAATTCATGTTGTTCAGCCAGGGGAAGAAAAGGCTCCAGGGGGAGACCTTATAGCAACTTCTAGTACCTAAAGGGGGCCTACCAGAGAGATGGAGTAGGACTTTTTACAAGTCCGTGTAGTGACAGTACACAGGAGAATGCACTTAAGTTGAAGGAGGGTAGTTTTAGAAGAAATTCCTTACTGTGAGGGAGTTGAAACATTGGAGCAGGTTGCCCAGAAAGGTTGTGGACTCCCCATCCTGGGATGTGTTCCAGACCAAGCTGGATGGGACTCTAAGCAACCTGGTCTAGTAAAAGGTTCCCTGCCCATGGCAGTAGGGTTGTAGCTGAGTTATCTTTAAGGTCCCTTCCAACTTAACCATTCTATGATTCTATGAATCTCCAGAAGCTATCTCCACACATGTGCAGGAATAAAATCACTCTGATTCCATTAGGTTTGTCTGATGGAAGGCATGGTTTGCCTTCTCCAGCTGTGGAGAACTGAAACTCCTCAGTACTTGTCTCTGACATTGCAACTGTGACTGTGGCCAGGACTGCCCCAGCTTTTCCCTTCCAGATTCGAGCTGAGTTCTCGAGCAGTCACTTCTTGGGTGTTGATTAGTACTTAGATTAATAGGGGTTTGATATGACAAAGTCCAATGTTGACCTTGATGCAACAGAACAAAGAGTTGTAGTGAGAGCCTTGTGTTATCTCAAGGGTTCTATGGGAAAGAGGAAAGAGTGAAAATATGAAAAGTATCCATCTCTTTCCACTACTTATTCTATTCTGCTATTCTAAATCATCCTTTATTCTGTTCCGTCAATTTAATTTAATTTTGCAAGTTTACAAACATTATCAGAAATGCTTTGGAAAAGAATACAAAGTCCTGAAGAAGAGAATTAGTTTATATTTTGGGCTCCTGGGATGAACAGAAGTTGAAGCAAGGGGAAGAGTTCTTGGTCATATTAGGGGTTGGAAAACTTTCAGAAAACTCTAGGGAGAATGAAAGAAATAAAATCATCCGCATTTTGTTGAGAATAACTGAGGAGGGGGGAGGGGGAACAGAAACCCAATCAAAACCCAACCCAAACCGAAAAAGGGATATGCTTTCCAGGGCCTTTGACAGGCATGAAATTTGTATGTAGGAGCTGCTTCCTCCTTTGAAAGCCTGTAATGAGAGTAAAATACTTCAGAAGGACTATTTTGCTTAGTAACTGGCATAATGTTTCCTTATGAGTATCATAAACAAAATTAAAATTAATGGAGAAATGCAAAGGTTGTTCCTATCATGGTTAGAATGCAATCCTCAGGGACTGCTTCTCTGTGCACTCTTCAATGACTGTCTTTAAAAGAAATGCTTCAACTTCTCTCACTGCACATATGAAATGGGGAAAACTACTAGGAAAGAATTTCAGTCATTCATCCATCCATTTATCCACGTGTCTGTCTGTGTGTCTATCTGTACATATCATATATATATACCAAGTGTGTACGGATTTATGTACCTATATGGCAAAAACTGGGTTAGAAATGTTATATTACCTCATTATAACACAGTTTCAAATTAAAAATAGAGGTAGTCTGGAAATCCCTGTGGCAGTTTTCACTTAAGTCACCAGATGTCATAAAAAAAAAAAAAATTCTGCATTTTTTTCTCCTTTTTCTTTCTATTTTTCTTTACATATGCAAGGTCTAAGCATTTTGAGTTTCCTCCTGTATTTCTCTCAACTGCTTACCCAACCATGGAGGCAGGCTAGAGAAAGCTCTCTGTAAGGACTGTGTAGCAATAAAGGTAGATAAAAGGAAAGCATAGAGACTGATCTTGCAAAATTCAAAGAAAAAACTAAATTTCTCACAACTTATCTTGAGATGCCGCAATATCTTAATTTTGTGGTTTCTGGCCTGCAAGTGAGACTTGGACAATTGAATGTCTTACCCTATAATTGGGTCCACAAGAATGAACTCCTGCACTTTAACATTGATGGTACATTTTATGGGCAAAGTTTGTTTTCTGACCAGGGCCCAGAACCCAGTATATGAGTCTTTATTTATGAATATGTGTTTCATGCTTGATATGTGAACATATTCTAGACAGTGCAATGTGTTTATAGTACTTAAAGGTCTGTCCTTCAGCTTAAAATGGTGGGAACTCAGACAAAACTGTATTTAAAACATTATCCTTATTCTTTCTCAAAATCACTACTTGGTTAGAAATTCCATTTGTGACAAATTATTTTCCACGAGATACACTACGTGGATCTAAAATGCTGTGGAAAAATAGCTTCTCAGTTTCAGGACAGGATTCACCACCTTCAGAGAAGTTATTAGTGGCTGCATTTGCCCCAGAACTACTGCACAAAAAGCTTAGGATGTGCAGTGTTTGGTGAAAACGTGCATCATATTTTAAAACTCTATAAACTCTATGTCCAATCACAGAGCATTTTTAAAATTTAATTTTCCCAATTTATAAAAAATTGTTATCTTATATCATCCAGAAATGTTATTTAATAGTTACCTGAGAAAACCATGACCCAAAAGGAGAAGAAAGAACAAACCCTGGCCTGAAATAATGTTACCCAACTTTATATCATAAATCACGTAATAAATAAATATATGCTTTACTCTTCTTGAAGAATTCAGTCATCATCACAAAAAAATATCATATCAGGTTTGAACTTTTCAGTCCTTTGTTGGTCCTGCATCACAAAATCAGACTGAACAAACTTGACTCCAGAGTTAAGAGAGCTCTGTATTAGCAGATGCTTTTTCTTCTTAAATTAAATTATTTCAGCTTGATTGCTTTTGATCACTGCCACTGAGTGATATTACACAGGGGACAGGGATTGCAAAAATAAGGCAAGTCCTGGGATATCAGATTCTGCTTTCCCTGCCTCTGCTCTTTTGAGAATTTAACATTTAGAAATATGAGATATTCATAATCATCTCTAGCAATCCAATTTATGGACAGTTCCATTCCTTACTAAAGAATTACTCTCAAAAATGCATAAGAAATTAATTAGCTGAAAAAAACCTGTTTATTGCATTGAATTTTAAACTCTAGAGTTGTCCCTATGTTAGGGATTTGGTCCATCTTTATTATCAATGGTAAATACAGTGTTCTTCCAGAAGGCAATTCTTGACTCCAAATTGAAGAGGATATTGAAGAAACTTCTAGTGAACTAGACTCTTCTAGAAAGTTTCTAATATTTTCATCATAAGGAATTAAATTTTCCTGATTTCCTTATCAGTATAGGATATCCCTCATATCCAAATTAAATCGTATCAAACCTTACATATTTCTTCAATGTTGGCATGGCTATGACTGTGTGATTAGGTCTGTAACACCTGCAGCAAGAAAGAATGGTCATAATGTTCTTCAGGGTGTCATTGCATCAAGTTCTACTGTGGATTATGGTCCAGACAATATACGATGCCAGTATATTGAAGAAATTGCATTAATCAGTATGTGTGGACCTGGGAGGGCTGTGACCTTCTACATCTGGTGCATATTACATTGGTTACTCTGTGTTTGGGAAATTTTATCTGAACCAGCTTTAAGAATGGATCAACATACTGTTAACATATACATTCCTCTGACATTTAAACAATTCCATAATCTTTTAGGGATTTTTACCCTTGATCTTTTTGTTTGTTTGTTTGTTTTTTATTTCCCTATCTGTGATTGCTTTATCTGTGTGATTAGAAGATATTTGTTATCAAATGCAGATGATGCATGAGCTGATGAGAGATGCAAGCCAGATGCTATGTAGGGCAGACACAGTTTTGTGACAAGGTAAGAAAAAATTACTCCCCCATAGCGTTACAGCAGAATCAGTTGCAAGGCAAATTGCTCCAAATCTAGAACAGTATCACAGAAATTAAAAGGAGAACTTTGGGCTACCAGAGTGGAAAAGGGGAGATTTGCACAGAGAGGGTGTCCTTCTGACTTTTGGGTGAGCCGGACTGGAGAGGGTTCTCCTCAGCACAGCCAACAGCTGTATAGGGCAATCTCATTCATACATTTAATAAGCTCTACATTTAGACTACTGAGCTTTGTTGCACCTAGTCTTTTTTTAGTGGAAAACTTTTTCATTTACCTGAAGTGATCCTATGCTCTTAAGACAGAACAAGTCCCTGGTACCACTTTCCGTTCTGTTTGCTGCTCTTAAGACAGATGTAAAGAAGATTACAAGGCATGATCTGCTTCCCTGTTATGAGAGGCTGAGCTTACTGAAAGAATAAAGAGCAAGAAAGTGAAGTATTGACACAATTGAAGCTTAGAACCGAAAATATGGTAGTCATATATTTATGTTTAATTTAGCTAAACCAGTCCACTCAAATAAAAGCTGGTTAAGGTGACCTCTCTGTGGAAATTACAAAGCCTAATAGGAATATACTAAAATAACAAAAAGCAAACAAACAACAAAAGCAACCCAGCTTTACTGGTTTTATTTTTTTTTTTCAAATGTTATAATTCTGTAAATAAAAATGTCTGCCTCCTTTCCTTCAAACATAAGTAAAAGCATATTTGTACATTGCAGAATAAAAGGCTTAGGGATTAAATGAAAAATAAGGTAGCTGTTTCAGAAAAAGTTTACATCTGGTCAAATATAAGAGCCTCTTAAAATATCTTAGCAAAATATTCTCAATTATTTTTGAAGTGCAAGTGATAGTCAGTGTTAAAGAAAGAGCATCCTGTAACAGCACTACGTTTCTGAGTGTTTCTCTGTTCTTTGTTACGATGAAAAAAAAATCAATTCTGCAAAATAAAAATGAATACATTAATAAAAAAAAGTTGATATAGTCTTCAGTTCAGTAAAAGAGAGGACAAAACATACATAGATATGCAAAATTTTAGTACATTAATTTTGACACAAGCAATTGTAGTTGTTATAAAAATACAGTACACTAGTACTGAAAATTGTTCTAATGGGGTTGAAATAGTTATAGTTCACAACAGAATCCCTGTTAAGAGCAAGCTATTTTGATATTCTGTTGCTAACTCTTGTGTTAAGAAGACCTAATATCCTCTAATTAATAATGTTTCTTACCCCCTAAGTTTTATCATAGTGAATGAGCTGTGATCATAATCAGAGTGGATTCTGATGCCTAAAGTGATTGCAAAGGAATTACACATTCCACAAAGTGTAAAATACAAATACCAAAAAAACTACAATTTTTTTAGAATTCAGTGAAGTCAGATTAAGAATAATGATAAATGAACTGTAAAGTATGTTCTTTGCCAAACTGAGAGAAGAGCAGAGGTGTCTCTAAAATGAAAATAAATTATTAAAACATGAATTCAGATTCACTTAGCTTCTGCACAGTGATGCCTTAGAATTTTTAGAACTTTTATCTTTTGTAGATTTTAATATAGCTGGAGATTTCCTTCACTTTAGACCATTACTTTCTCACAGTTTGTGTGCCACATTCCTAGAGCTTTGGTCCAAACTGTCTTTTAACTGTCTTTTCAAGGCAATAGATTTTTAGGAAGAACATTCCATTGGGATGTGCACTAGTACCGGAATAACAAGAGATATGGAAGACAAAGGATGATAGAAGGCTCCAGGCCCTTGGAGGGGCTCCAGTGGGGCAGTTCTGAGAGTGGTACCAGAGCAAAAGGGGTCTTAGGATTGGATGTCCCTATTAGATATGATAATTAGTGAAGATATAAAAGTGTAAGAATTCTGTATATGTGGGCGAGCCTTTGCACTCCGTGGCCAGAAGGCCTTCATTAAAAGAGCTGCTCTCTATCTTATCTAATACTGCCTGGAGAGTCTTTTTCTCCTGGATCTTTAGGCAACAACAGAGAAACCTTTTTTACCCCCATGGACAGAGCAACACAAGAGAGTGTTTATTGAGGATGATTGTTCGTATAAGCGACTGGGACCTTTTAGTGTTCAGTTTACAAATTTTGTTAAATAAATTCTCTACATATATATTACCATACCATGACAAATTATTTCACAGTGGACTTTTCCGGTCAAAGGAAGTCTGGCCTTGACTTCCAACATGTATGCAGATGGGGGAAGGGATGAGGGGATACACTTGTCCAAGATTTTATTTTTCATCTTCATCTGTATTGAATGCTTACTTATATCTGGGCTTCTGAACTGGAGCTAATAATACCATTTTCTCTTTTCATGTCAAAGTGGGTGTTTTCCAGTTCTGAATGTTTAAAATTATGGCAGGCAGTTAAACTGGGGGTTTGAGTACCTAACTATTGATTCTTTCTGATCAAAATTCCAATTTTTTCTCTCTCTTAACAACAAAATTGTATGTAACATGGTTCTAATCTGAAGATAGGAATCATTAGGTATCAGAGTAAAAAAGAAAACAACAAAAAAGTCCAAACCACAGACTCTGTGTATCCTTTTCCACAGTCATTCTCTGGAGATTTTCAATGTTTTAGTTCATATTATCATGTCATGTCTTTATGCAACACTCACTAAATACTTCCTTACTTAATTATCCATAGCACAGCTTGGTCACAGATGGAATTGCTTCCAGCACAGTTCCTATCATACAGAACAGTCTATCTGTGCCTATGTTCTTTCTTTTTTTTTTAGCTCACGTATCTCTTAGAAAGAAAAAAATCCGTTTTTTGATACTGCTTTTCTCTTCCTCAATTCCTATATTATTTATTATTCAGATCTCTTACTGTATTATTTAATAGTATGAAGTGCCTTTAAATAAAACTTTAATGAAAGGATCACTACTGAATAAATTTCTATTGTTTATAAGAATTAATGTCTCCTATTTTTAGTAACAGTAGCTCTAAATGAAAACTTTCTACATTAAAATATTAAAGTCATTAAAGTCACTTTATTAATCTATGGAAACATTTTGCTTAATGGTTTTCTGTTCCTCATACTTTTTCTGTGTCAATGAATCAAGGTCAAGGAAAATACAAATCTTTCCTCACTCATAGGATATCTCTTTCTGATTCCATGCTGCTAGTGAAATTTGCTCTTGGTCTCTCGTGTTTCTAGTAGATACTATAATTTGTGCTTTTGAATGATTTATTGTTTTCGTTAATTTTCTATTTCTTTTCCTGTTTTGTTTTTTTTTTTTTTTTTCTTTTTTACTGAACAGCCTTCCCCTTTCCCCTGCCCTTATTTCTGGTAGGTCACACTTATATTAAAAAAAAGTAGTTTGGGCAATAAATATATACTGCATGACACAATAATGGGCTGTATTAGAAAGAATAATAATGAAATATTTGTATTATAGGTACCCCGTCAAGAGACTTGTGAGTTCTGAACAACAATGGTTAAACCACAGTTTAATTAAAAAAACCCAATATATCCCAATATATCAATAGATCAAAATAACTGAGTAATAAAAATGAAAGCACAATAAAAAAACACAGAAAGCCTCATAAATAGAAAATTCCATTAACCACTAAGAGGTAGAATAGTGAGAACACTTTTTCATATTTGAACTCTGAAGTTTCTATAAAGGTTTGTGTACAGAGCACCTTATTCTAACACCTTTGAAGACATGGTTTCAGCTCTCAGGCTTCAGTTGTAGTTGCTCCTGTGAGTCTTAACATAGACCAAGGAGGAACATATAAAAAATTTTAAGTTGCAGCAGTATTTGAAACTTCCTTTATAGGCTGAACCTTAGTCTCATGCAGGAGAGCTTAAGACAGTTTATGAGAACAATTTTGCTTTACAAGGAAAGGAGTGTGAGAGTATATTGACACTTCTCAGAATTGTTGAAATGATTTTAGGAAAAGTTGGTAAAATGTGTATCAGCAGAGGTTTCAGTCTAGATGGTATGGAATGGTTAGGGTTGGAAGGGACCTTAAAGATCATCTAGTTCAACATCTGTCTAAGAATTACATCAGTGCTGCGTTGGGTGCGCACAGCCAGGTTTTGGTAGCAGGGGGGCTACAGAGTGGCTTCTGTGAAAAGCTGATGTGAGCTTCCTCCATGTCTGATAGAGCCAATGCCAGCCAGCTCCAGGATGGATCTACTGCTGGCCAAGGCCAAGCCAATCAGCACTGGTAGTAACACCTCTGTGATAACATATTTAAGAAGGAGAAAAAAAAGTTATTGTGCAAATATAATTGCAGCTGGAGAAAAGTGGAGCGAGAATGTGTGAAAGGAACAACTCTGCAGACACCAAGGTCAGTGGAGAAGGAGGGGCAGGAGGTGCTCCAGGCACCAGAGCTGAGATTCCCCTGCAACCTGTGGTGCAGACCATGGTGAGACAGCTGTGCCCCTGCAGTTCATGGAGGACTGTGGGGATTCAGAGATCCACCTGCAGGCCATGGAGGAGACCCATGCAGGAGCAAGTGGATATCTGAAGGAGGCTGTGACACCATGGGAGGCCCATGCTGGTGAAGGGTCCTGCTCCCACACTGGAGCAGTTTCCTGGTAGGACTTTAACCCTGTGGGGGATCCACGCTGGAGCAGCCTGTGCCTGACGGACTGCACCCTGTGGAAGAATGATTCATATTGCAGCAGTTCGTGGGGAACTGTTGTCCATGGGATTGACTCACATTGGAGAAGTTCATGGAGAACTGTCTCCTGTGGGAGAGACCCCATGCTGGAGCAGGGGAAGGACTCTTCTCCCTGAGCAGTGGCAGGAGCAACATGTGATGAACTGATCATAACCCCCACTCCCCATCTCCCTGGGCCACTGGTGGGGAGGTAGAGCTTGGGAAGGAGGGAGGAGTGGGGGAAGGTGTTTTTAAGATTTATTTTACTTCTCATTACCTGCTCTGATTTTGTTAATAATAAATTCAATTATTATCCCCAAGTTCAGTCTGCGTGATGATAAGGGGCAAGTGATCTCTCACAGACCTTACCTCAACTAATGAACCTTTTTTTTATATTTTCTCTCCCCTGTCCAGGTGTGGAGTGCAGTGATAGAGTGGTTCTGGTGGGTGCCTGGCATCCAGCCATGGTCAAGCCACTGCAAATGGCTAGTAGATAAACCACTAGTTCAGGAAACCTCTAAAGGACAAGGGAAAGCTGGGAAAGTGCCCTGAAAAAATATGTAAAGGGCAAAATTGTTGTCTATATATACACTGACCTAAGTGCCTTCCAACAGATCCTTTAATAGTTACTTCAAGAGCACACATGCCTGTATGGATCTGTGGTGTTATCCACTAAACTTGTGTTTCAACAATGTAGTATTTACATACTTTTACTTATCTTTATATAATTGTATCTGTAATTTATGAATAATCAAACTTTTATCTTTTTTAATTAGGATGGCTGCATTATAATATTCTTGAATCTCTACCCAGTGTGCTTGATAATTAGATCCTGAATGAATCAATCAGTAGGTTATTAAATCAAGCTGCTTGAAATTTCTGTTTGCTTTTCCTCTGCCTGCACTTCTCCCTCTACATTTTCCATGCCTTGCTGCACTGTATTTTAGCTCAAAGAAGAGACCTGGGAAGAGTGTCATGCCCTACTCAGCCTCGTGTATAGTCTGTTGGTTTAGATAATTTCTTCAAAGACTGATGCAATAGGTTATAAGACCACAAAACACAACAAAATCTCATGAAGTATGTCAATAGGCACTTAGGATGACAAGAACTTCTGAAACTAAAAAAAAGCTTTTCAAAATGTCAAGTTTTCCACAGTGTTATAAGTGGTCTCCACGATGAGAGGAAAATGAACTTCTACGATGAATTACATGAGGTAAGTGAGGTACAGATGCAGTTTCATGCTCTTATCTGGCATGTAACATATAACACAAAGCAGGAGATAAATTGTGAGTCATTATAGTGTAAGGTAGTATAAATGGAAAAGACGTGCTTTCAATGGAATAACTTTTCAAAAGGTATATGAAGGAGGATTGAATTTGAACAGAGTGACAATGAAGATGCAGACTGACAGAACTCAGAAAGACAAAGCCAGATTCCTGAATTAGCCTACTCACCCAATGCCAAAGGATGAACCTTATTCTTAGTAATATTTAGCATCACATTTTATTTGCTTTTCAATTACTCACTTTCATACAAATTTTCCTCTTATCAGAATTAAACCTTTGCTGAAAACAGAAAAAAAGAAGTCTTTAAGTATAATTGCCTCTTAAAGTGAACTTTGGTGATCACAAATGAGTAATGGATGTTTTCCTTGGATATAATAAATTCAGTAATGTAAGAAAGCCTATTTTCTGGATGCCTATAACTTGGAATGTTTTGGCCTATAGAAGAAGTTATGTTATTCTGAAGGGAGGTATCGTCATATACTAGTATAAGAGATAAAGTCTTCAATGCGGTAGCACACCCCAGTGAAGCCTGGGGTGACAACCTGTAACTCCATGTTAATGCTTATTTTCACAAACATCAATATGTATTTGAATAAATGATTTTCTGCTCAGTACTGTGCATATTTTTAGAGATATGCAAAACACATCAAAGGATTTAGGATCTTTAAGGCACTTACATTTAAGAACACCTAATTGTTGAATCTCCAACAGGCATGGTTATGAAACAGATATGGAGTTGCTCTTCTCAATCTGCACAGGAACAGGTGTTGATAAACCCAACCACAAAATTTTAGTTTCTTAACTATGTTTAATTTTCAAAATTTAAATCCCATACTATTGTGAAACACTTTTCTGAACTTTTGTTACAAAATGAATTCTAAAAAAATTTTCTGGATGCTTAAGTTTCCTATCCACACACACTTGGTCCATGGCACCCTAGCAGTGAGCAGGATGCTTTTTTGATGTGCTTTCTGGTATAATGCTGAAGGTTGTCTCTGCTTGGACCTTCTCTTTGAGCACTGTGAGTACTTCTGGTGTGGGGTACCATGGGACCTAAAGGTCTTCTTTACATGCAAGGAAATGTAGGTGAATTGTTTGCTGGAAATCAGTCTGAAAATCATTAGTAGAACCAAGGATATAACTGATGAATCTTCTTTCCTGAGCGTTAACCTGTATCACACTGACATTTTTAGAAATGAAACAAGTGTGATGACATATCAAAACCATTTGGAATTAGCTGCTGAAATTTTTGAGCCAGCTGTATATGTTTTAAAGCAGAAAAAGACAGGAGTGATTAAAAATTTAGATGGATTTGATAGATAAGGATTGTTGTTTGGCCCTTTCATTATGCTCTTCAAAGTTCTCTTTGAAGCAACTGTTTCCTTCCTGTCTGCCAGACATATGCTGTGCAAAGAAAATAAGACTGTGTGAGAAACTTCACACAGTCCTGCCATGAGTCTTTGAGACTGTTATCCTGAAGTTTAGTTCTTGCTTTTAACCTTTGAAGGTTTATACAGCAGTCCTAAACACTTTAGACAGATATACTATGGTTACCATTTAATGGTTTCCATTTCTTGTGGATCTCCTCTGGGTTATCCAAGTCTTCTGCCATCTCAAGTTGTAAAACACAGCCTTTTCTTCTTTTACACATGGGTCACAAATGTGACCTCTAGAAAAACAGACATAGTGTCTTTTATATTTATTGTATCTTTTAACTAAGGGTACATCACACTCTGAAGTAACCTGGCAATGCCATATTTGAATCACAAATCTACCATTTTTCAGTGTTGAAGAAAGCTTTTCTATTTTCTATTCCCTCATATATTTGTAATTTTTATAGTTGATTAGTTGAATATGTTTCCAAGTCTCCCAGTTAATTCTTATTAAAGAACTCTATTAGTAGATGAATGCAATTATGGACTTTTTGTTTTTTCAAGTATTTGAATCATTTGCTTGTCAGCTGTCATACACAGGTGGTATGTACAGGAAAACATCTTTCTTACCGTGACAAGTTAGATTGCCTGTGCAATGCCAGATGTGTACAGCGTGTCCTTCCAGGTTAGTGATGATTCAGTAGGGAAGTATTGGCTTATTGTAAATAGTTATTAAAAACACAAGTAAATGTTTTTTAAAGTTTCCTAATTATTATATTTCACAAAGTGGTTATACGTTAAATTTGCTCTTTTTTTCCCAAACCTCTGAAAGGAAACTAGAATTTTCTAAGTGTCTTGAAGCTCAAATGAGGTATGCAGTTTTAGTATGAGCTGGAATCCATTAAATAATGTCTGAGTTCACTAATGAAAGATTATCAACATTGCTATTTCTAAGCGCAACCACATGTTTGAAATGGGTACTTAGAGTGTTTTAAATATGAAGATCTCCTTTAGTTTTGCAACATCTCAAATATAAAAAACATATATAAGCATCATTTGAAAGTGGATTTGAAAATTTCTAATATTAGAGCAAGGACACAACAGTAATCATTCTCATTTAAAAAAAACCTCACACCCTCTGCTTTCAAAATCTTTGTCCTTCCTGTGCATGAGGAAAATGTCAGTGGCATAGGCAAATACATCAGGATTTTTCATTTCTTGTTAATTTTTGTGAAAAATGTTGCAGTATATGTACATTCCCACCATACTGTTAAAAGTGGGTTACATGTATAAAAATTAGGTGGACACATAGGAAGAGAGTATAATGCAAATATCTGAATTAAAATATTTTCAGATTTTATACTGGACCTCAAAGTGAATTTGCAGCCTACAAAAGGAATGACATTGAGATATACCATTAAAATAGGCTCAGAACCATCCTGGCTTTCCATTTTTCTTGAGTTCCTGCTTATAGAGTTAAAAGGAGGTCTGGCAGGAAAGTTCTTCTGTCTGAGTGCAGTAAATGCCTTTGTAAAAAAAATTACAAAATTAATTATTTACACTTTAATTTTAAGCTCTATACTTAAAAAAAAATCAAACTTTCAATATGTAGTCGGACACTCATGTTGCCTTCACAGATACATTTAAACAATTTGTAAAGGAGGCCTTCTGAATCTTAGTAAACTTAAGGAAGAGCAGAGGGAAGATGTGAGAAAACATTACTGAATCTCATGTTGCCAGTAAAAAGTTTTCCTTAAAATACCATTTTTTATGAATATTCTACTAAGTTTCCATAGTGCTGAATGCCCTATTTAGCTCAGATGCTTTGATTCACATCTGCTTGTAAGATACACAGTCACTTTCTGACCAAAACTGATTACGACTTGATCTAACCACTCATCCAAGAGGAACAGAGCTAAGTAAGGCTAATTCAGACAACTGAATTCTCCCTTTAATTCTCTGAAGTCCCTTAATTTGACTTACATCCCTGTACACATTCTTCAGCTCAGGTAGAACTTGAACTCCATAGCTGAAAAGCTGTCAAAAGTAGTCACGACTCTGCTCAAGAGCCAAAGTGCTGCCTTTTCATACCATGTCCACATGAGAGTCGTTATTGGAATACAAACTTTTGGACATAATTACATATTTTGTCAACTCTTATTTTCTTCACCACCTTTGTAGAGCATTTGAGGAAAAGCTGCATACTTCAGAGTGTAGTCACAGAGCCTTTAGGCTGAGGAAGGATGCTGTTATCATGCTGCTCTGCCCACAGTTTCCTACCTGCCTCTATCCCCTCCCTTCTGTTGGTATAAGCATTTATAAAGCTGCACAACTGACCAGATTTTGGGAAAAAATCTGAATTCAAACTATCTTGGTAAATAGAAAACAAGAATTGAAAAAGCATTCAGAAAAGATGCTTGTACTAGTACATGGAGGGCAGGAGCGAGAATTAAATAGGCATTTGATCTTAATGTTGACTTATAACAATAAGATGAGAAAGACATGTTTTAAATATAATTTCATCAAGTGGTAAGAAAAGCAAAGGTGTCATTAAGCCAGATTTTAATTTTAATTTCCTGTTTCATAGATGAGACAACACTTGACTCAAGATCATGATGCATAGCAACAAGGTAAAAAATTAGTATAAGTATCACAAAACCACCTGCCTCTGAAAAGGCCTAGCATAAGGAAAAAAAGCCACTATCCCCCAAAACATTACTTTTAATCTTAATTGATTCAAGCTGCAGCTCAGCATCATGAAGCAGTGCGAATGAGCTGATGAACTCTGGCAAGGGTAATGACCGCATATCCACTGCCCAGAGAGACAATGGGTGAAGCAGTCAAAGCCTTTGGACACAAAAAAGGAAAGATTTGTAAATTGTAAAGATTTTCTTCAGATTGGATTTTCCAGTTTCAAGCAAAAGTTTGATCTAAAATAGTGGTCATTATTCAGCTCTGGCAGCTGTATATTTCTGTGAGTAACAGTCCAAATCCCAAGCTCCAATGCCTTTAGGCTTTCTCCTCAAATAGTGCATTGCCTTTTTCTTATTTATTGATAAATATAAATATTTGAAAGCATAGCTCTGTTTTCATGTGAAAACAGGAATTACAGACCTTTTTGAAACAGGTGGGATCAGGATCCCTGTGGCAGGCACACTGCGCTAATCTTTTTGTTCTATGAAAAACCTTCTAGATGGATCTGAAGATATCCTGGTGGGTCTGAAAGAGGTGCATGTGAACTTTACCTGTCTAAGGAAAACAGGTATTATGTCACCAATATTTCCAAAGACTATACTTATGGGTCACTTCAATGAGGACCAGTTTTAACATTTAGGATGTTCCTAGCAGGACTTCACAGCTGTGCTATTATGAAAGTTGGAAGGCTTGAATTAAGTTGTCATCACTGCCGCTTCTTCTGAGAGCTGGCTTAGTTAACTACAGCATCCATGCTATTATACCCTGAGGAATATTTTACCACAGCCTAATGAAACACATCATTGCTCTAAGAATATATAATCTTTTCTGGAATGAAAAGATTATCAGGAGAGTCTGGCCACATTATTGCCAACATATGTATGTCAGTGTAGTGCTTTATTTGGATCCACCTTGAAAACATTATCCTGCATAAGAAAGTATACAGATGTAGAGGAAGCAGTAGTGCTGGGCTTACCTGGGGATACGTGGTGCATCATATATTTCTGTATGACTTTAACAGCTTAATTTTATTCCTCAGATCCTGCTCTGCTCTTTGAGACCTTAATCTAAAGCCCACTGAAGCCTCTAGAAATAGGTGTTATTAATCAAAAGCATACTGTGGATAACATCCTTACTTGAAATTTGTGCAAGATTCAGGATTTTATCCATATGAAACACATAGTTGATTAGGACACATTTTTGTCCTACATTTTATATAACTGGCGTAGCCTGGCTGCCGCAAGAGAGGAGCCCCGAAGAGGAGATATAAGGACTCCCTGAAACAACATCTCAGCCTTGGCCATATTGATCACCATCACTGGTCTGCTCTGGCCTCCAGTCGGGAGGCCTGGAGACACACTATCCACAACGCTGCTGCTTCTTTTGAGAATACACGCAGGATCACTCTCGAGGAGAAAAGGCAACGCAGAAAGAACCGTGTCCTTTCAGTACCACCTGGGGAGCCATTCTGCTGTGCCTTTTGCAACCGGACGTGTCTATCTCGCATTGGCCTTTTTAGCCATCAGCGAGCTTGTAGCAAGCGTGGGTAGAGTCCTTCACAAATCTTCATTCATGAAGCCTAGCCACGATGATGATGATGATGATTATGTAACTGGCATAGCAGTAAGTAATGCTGTGTAGTAAAAAGTCTACTACATTTCAGTTTTCCATTGTTCATGATGCTGTGGGTAAATGTCATCCAGAAAAATTACTGCTAAGTCCTTCCTTTTCACAAATAAAAAAAAAAAAAATTTAAGAAGATTGTGAAATAATTTATGCCATTTTCTTCATAATTCAATTAAATTCTTTCAATTTAAAGTAACTTATACTGTAAATTTACTTCAGCTTTATATCTTACAAAAGAAGTTGTTTTCTTCTTCAGACTCACTCTTTTCCATTTGCTCTGCAATGAAAATGAAACACCAGTTATGGCTACAGAGTAATTCATAGCATGCAGTTGATCTATAATCAGTAAAAACTCATTTGAAAATTAGTTTGTAGGAGTGTGAACAAGTATCTGCTCCATTTTGCATCCTTCAAAAATAAGGGGGAAATGATTTGAAAGATAAGTGTGATGATTCTGTTTGCTGTTTATGGATTTCCGTATGTAAGTGGTATCTGAAGCCTGGAAATATAAAATAAGGAACTCCAAATACAAGTCTCCCCAGAAAACTTACATTGTTAATAGGAAAGGCAGTCTAGGAACTGGTTTATAATCAGACCTCAAATGTGGACTGTGAATGGTAGTACAGGCCATTGTCACCTTTCTTGACATTTGAAAGGTACAACATTTGTTCTATCTTTCTCTTTCCCTCCTTTCTATATTAATTTGCTCTCGTGAATTACTGTAAGACTGAAACATAACCCTAACACTGCTTAGAAACAACTGTTTTTTAAGTAGGCAGCAAGTACTCAAAACTATGTAATTTTTCAGCTTTCTTGAAAGAAAGTGAAAATACTCATAATTTATGAAGGAATAGTTCAACCATGACCAGGCTGCCTGATTTATACATTTACGATATTTGTATCGCCTACTGTTTCACTTGCTTCCATTCAACAAATATTGAGACCTGCCAAATATCTAAATAGATTCAGAGCTTGGCTGGTATATATTCTGTCATGGTTTTCTAATTCTTTCTTCTTTTATCAACAGAGTGACTTGAAGTATATGTAAAACATGGTTTCTTTCTGTAACCATTCATTGGTTTGCAATGTTACTCGTGCATTTTACAGCAAATGTTGTAGGAAAATGTGTAAGGCAGGTAGCTGGGCTGTGTTCATTGTATTGTAGTAAGTTTTTATGGTTTGTTTTTTTAACTACAAAGACGATAGAGATAATTTACTTGTTTGAAAAGGCAAGTCTTTTGGGCAGTGTAGGGGGAATAATTCCTACACAGTTCCTTGCTTTTAAATTGTTTAATTTTAATATTACTGTAACAAATTGAGTTGAGTACGTTGATATATAAAGAAAAATTAATGTTCTCCAGAGTTTCAGGTTTGTTTTGAGCATATATATCCTGGAGACTTTTCTTGATTTCAGAGGGCTTTAGTGAATCTGAATGAATACAACAGGATTTAGAAAGAAATGCGTTTAATGAACTGCATCACAAAAAGAAAAACAGGAGATAAAATGCTATAATGTAATGCATTGGCATAAAATTCATGATACAGATTGCCCCTATGGTATATTGGAACTTTTCCCACAGTAACTGCAGAAATATTTGTGGACCTAGCCATGGGTCTCTATTAATCTGGAAAGAAGCCCCAAACATAAAGCTATTTGAGACATGTTAGAGATGTTATATGTTATATCCTATAGATCTAATTTTATGCTTACAGATGAGTGCTTTACATGATTGTATAAATACATGCTTAATACATGCATTACTATGTAGGTATACCTGAATCATGGGTGGATGTATATCTGTAGCAATTGCATGAGTTTCTTCAGAACATCTTCAGAAATTACACATAATTGTTCATCTGTAGTTTGAGCTTGCAAACAGTTCACAGAATCACAGAATATTCTGAGTTGGAAGGAACCCACAAGGATCGTGGAGTCCAACTCTTAAGTAGTGTTATTAGCACCACACTCTAACCAACTGAGCTAGTCTCAGTTCTCTATTCTGAGAGAGACTACAGAATTACAGACTCTCAAATTCATATGCTAGGATGTTCAAAGATTGTGGACTTGAATGCTGTTCTTTTTTGTTATGTCTGTAAAGAAATGGTTTGAAAGTTTGCAGTATCAAGAGGTCTCTTGATTTCCCTTTCACATAATTCCAGAAAATTTGAGGTTAGAAGGGAACTCTGGATGTTATCTGGTCCAAATTCCTGCTTAACCAGTCACCCAGAGCCAATTGTCCAGGACCATGGCCAGACAGCTTTTGAATATCTCCAAGTGGAGAGACTGCACAGCTTTTCTGGGCAACCTGTGCCAGTGCTCAGTAAAAGAAGTGTTTCCTGATGTTTAGAGCAAACTATCTCTGTTTCAGTTTGCACCCATTGTCTCTGGTCCTGTCACTGAGCACCACTGAAAACAGCCTGGCTCTCTCTTCTTTATATCCTCCTGATATTTGTTCATGTTAAAGAGATTCTCCAGTGAATCTTCTCTTTCCCAGGATGAACTGTCTCAGCTCTATCAGCCTTTACTTGTAAACATGCTCCAATCCCTTTAACCATCTCTAGGCCCCTTTGTTGGACCCTCTCCAGTGTTTGTCTTGCACTGAGGACCACCGAGTTGGACACAGTGTACTCCAGATGTAGTCTCATCAGTGCTAAGTAGAAAGGAGAAGCATCCTCCCACAACCTACTAGGTGACACTCTTCCTAGTGCAGCTGAGGACACCATTAGCTGTCTTTACCACAAGAACACATAGATGACTTGTGCTCAGCTTGGGAGCCACCACAACTGTCATTCTCTTTTCAGCAAATCCACTTTCCAGCTGGGTGGTCCCCAGCATATATTTGTGCATATATTTCCTCCTCAAGTGCAGAACTTTTCAGTTTGTCTTCTTGAACTTCATGAGGTTCTCTCAGCTCATTTCTCCTGTCAAGATGTCTCTGGATGGCAACACAGCCCTCTGGTGTATCAGTCACTCCTTTCAAGTTTTGTGTCAACAATTCTGAGTCCCATCATCCAGATCAATAATCAGGGTTACACATGATTGGACCCTGCACTGACTCCTGAAGAACAAATTCCTTGAAAAGAGAAGAGAGAATGGAGGACTGTGAGGGACAATGATGTCTATCAGCTGCTTGAGCAAGATAGCTAAGCAGAGGTGAACACAAAATTCAGATGCTTAAGCTTATTCATCTAGTGCTATTGTAGATGTGCTAGTGTCTCAAGCCTGAGCATCTTCAAAGGATCTGTGTCTCTTGTGGGACATATGTCATATAAGCTAGTCCCAGGTAATTATTTTAGGCTCAAAAATGGCATGAATTACCTGCCCCTTAGGCATATGAAACAGTCTCTGGGTGTCTACCAAGTTATTATCTTTCTGAGTTTCCTGGAAGATGTGAAGTTTCTCCACTTTACAAGCTGGACCACATGCACAGATCATAAAAATAAACATACTATATGACATCGTCTTCTATGATTTTTCTTCTATGAAACTGCTTTTCTGTATCAGTCATATAAGAGTTTTATCTCTGAATGATATGAAATTTTGATGTTATTAGCAGAAGATTTAAAAATCTCTACAGTTTCTAAGAACTACCATGCATTAAGTATTCTACCTTAAAGGCATATTTTTACTTTTCCAATACCGTACTATGTTTCAAAATTTGTGCATTAATTCCAATGTTATTTTGTTATAATCTCATCTGCTTTAAGGCTCACCTTGCCCATTACATTATTTGAATTTCTCCAGCAATTTTGTGCAGGCAATTTTGTTGACTGATAAATATGTTAATTTGTCATGAGTTGTCATGCTCTTCCTATTATAGACAGCAATTTCATGCACATAGCACAATGTTATTAAAATCTTCACACAGCTCTTCATTGATGATCACTATAAACTAGGCTTAAAATGATAATATGCTGCCATTCTAGGCTTAAAAATTTTAAATTACTTTACTAATTGTATTTCAGGTTGAATTTATAGCAACTTATTTCAATTTCAAAAATTTCTTAGTCAAAAAATTAAAATAAGTGTGCAAAAAAGAAGAAGCATCCTAGCTTAATACAAGTTACTATTCTGCAAGTATGCCAGATACATCTGAAGTTCCTTTATGTGGTTTCTTAGCTGATACTTTGCACCTCTCTTGTGCTTGAATAAAGATCAGGGTGCAGAAGCAGCATCGAGAATGTTAAATGAAGAAAATCAGTAATGCCAAAATGACCATCAATTTATAATTAGCAAATTAGAGCTCGGCTCACAGTGAAAGTGACAGTAGGAAGCAGGCAGTGCTGCAACGTACACATCAAGGTTATGCTCTGACAAGTGGCACCAGCCAGGGCTCTCATCAATCAGGTATTCTGAACAGCAGCTGCAAACACTGAATTCATTTTCTGAAGTGATCACTATTCGATAGCAAGCAGAATGGAATTTTGCTCATTTGTTTTCAGACATCACCTCACCTGATCTTTGAACCTAAAGCTTCTGTTGTTAATAACACCTGCTATTGTACTCTGCTAATGCCCAGTTGTAGGAGACTTGTTTCCCTGCTGGAAATGAACTTTGAATAAATTTCAAATTAGGCTTCGGGCTCTTTTGGGCAATCAGTTCATATGATAAATGAAGGAGGAAGAGATACCTTAAATCTTACTACAAAGTAACATTATTCAAAGGAGGTGAAAGGTAAAAGTCAAACTTGTTGTGAATAATAGCTGTTGAAAGAAAATGTTCAATGGGGTCAGAAAACTTACACAAGTTAAACTTATAATGAACTGAAAAAAAAAAGCTTCTGATTAGAAGCTTTCAGTGGGCTTAGGTGGTTGCAGAAATCACCATAAATATAGTGTAAATGTTTTTAAGATGAGGAAAAAATGTCTATATACTGAACTTATGACTTGATTTGATACCTTAGTGTACCAAAGTACCTAGTGTACCTTAGTACCTTGCTTCTCTGGAGAGCATTTCGTTCAGTCTTTGCTTTTGTACTTCTCCTGAAGTGCTTCTACATAGGCATTTAAATTGTCTTGGAATCTGAGCAGTTGTAGTTCAACAGCTGGGTCTGTACAATGTAAGAGTTACAATGCTCTGACACTCTCAGAATTTTTGAGGTTAAGCAGTAGATTTTCATGTCTGCTTTATTTTTTTTTTTTTTGACACAGATCTGCTCTATCCAGATAATTTGAAAAGAACATTTTAAAACATATTTATATACGGTATGTATCCCGCCTTGACCACTGACTGTTGGTTTGGCATTATTACAATGCTGTTTTGATATTACAATACAGGTTGGAATCTACCTGGAGATAGTTTCCTGACTGATCTGGAAATCTGCTTTAGATTACCAAAGCAAATCAGGCTTAAAGCATCAATCAGACTGAATGCAGAGATTGATGTCTCAGCAATATAATAGTTTTCCCAAAATCTATCATGGCTACTTGCAAATTTTTTCTTGCAGTTTCTCTGACTGGAGATCTGAGGATGCTGATGCAGTTACACAATAGTTATATTTTTCTTTTATTTCAGTGCTGCAGTTTGGATCCAACAAATATTGTTTTTATCTCTTACTGCATTCACACAGGAAGCTATTTAATTATGGGCTTTTTTTTAAGGTTTATAAGAACAGAATAGATTGTCATTTAGACATAGAGACCAAAATAAATGGCCATGCTATTTGCTCATGTATATATTCATCATAAATTGGTAATATTTTTTTTTAATTTTACAAATTATGCAGAAGATTCCGCTCTTTGTAGAACATACAGAGCTTGTATATACCTATTATTTCTGGAACAAGACCTTATTCTCCATCTCTAAGTCATATGTGGATGATGTTGTAAGACTTCATACATTTGTCAATTATGATATTCATTCCATGGCATTTTTATTGCTTTTATTAAGGTGTGTAATATCTAGAAAGCATGTCATTAATTTAAATCTTGAACCAAAGTGTAGAAAAATATGGAGTTCTTCAAGAATAGCACACCCATCTGAATGGATCTATATCAAAAGATTATGTGGATGGAGCCTTGCAGGGACCACAGTACTGTTAATTTGTTATTCCCAGTTAATCAAGGAAGATGAAGAATAGGGACAATTAGAGTGAAAATGCAAAAAGGGCTGATGCTGCTTTGCTGTCACCAGTCAGTAGAAGCCTTGAAATCCTGACAATATGAAGTGCTGAAACATCAGTGAAGCAGCTCTTGTGTGCTCCTTCTCTTCACACTAAGAGCATACTGAAGAATTTCCTTCCTTGTTTGGCATTGGTATACAGAACCTGTGCAGAATAGAGATATTTTTTCTTTCTGTAAATTACCAACTAAACAAAGCTCTTATGTATTCACTCTCATGACAAGTGAACTGCAGCAAACAAATTCTTAAAATAAATGCACATTCCTATGCTCCTGCAAACTCAATTAATGCTGCAGTTCACCATGGTGACACAGAGAGCTATGTCTGGGACCGTCATATTAGGAGCAGATTTTTTGTTTGTGGGGGTTTGGCTCTGTCTCTGGTAAGCTGGCTATCTTTAAAGAAGGCACTTGATTTTCCTGAAGCTTCCTCATCCATATGAGGCGCCTTTGAAATAATTTGAAATATACTAGTGAAAAGTCACATTTATATGTGTGTTTGTGTGTGTGTGTATAAACTAATTAAAAAAGCTAGGTAATAGTAATGACAAAATAAATAATTTATACATGACCTGAAAATATTAGGGATATTATTTAGCTACATATGGAATCATTCTTGTGTTTTTTATGAGAAAACTAACTTTCTCTTACAGTGTTATGCAAATTGATTTATTTTTAGCAAATTGATATAGCCATATCCTTTTACTATGTTTGGTCTGCCAAAGACACTTAGGTACCTCAAGTTTGATTTCTAACACCAGATATGAGGTAACAACATAATAGGAATATGCATGTATGCATGTATGTATAAGTATATATATATACACATGAAAAATAATGGCAGTTTTAAAGACATTTTTACCAGTCCGGCATCTCCTGATACATGAAGTGAAAAAGTGAGTCAGAATTACTTCTTGCAGATTTCTCTAAACTATTTCTTCTTTCTGCTCTCTGTCTTTAAATTTCCTGCAAAATTTAGTTCAAATTAGAAAATCTCAGTTCTCTTCAGTCTATGCTGTCTTCCTAGGTCTTCAGTAAATAACATCCTAGGAGCAGATCGCAACTGGGAGAGTGTCTTTATCACTAGACAAAAATCCATCTCTTCCAGCTTTGATGCCTGTGGGTAAATGGGAGCTATTTTATTTACATTAAATTTGCATGATTTCCTACTGTCTTTTCAAGCCCTTTCCACTTTCAGACTTTGCTTCTGCTTTCCTCCCAAATTTCATGTAGTTTGCCAAGGTAAAACCATAAGATTTTTACTTTATTAATTTATTCTTGTAATTTATAAGTCCAGCTATATCTGGATAGTGCAGAGAAACTTAAACTATCAGAATATTACTAATGATGGAGAAACAGCAGTGTAAAATTTTTTGTAAGCTAAGTTAATAGCAAAATGAAAAGTCACAGCTTACAAAACAGAGCTGAAGAAAATGAATGAGTTTTCCTAAGGAAAGATCTGAGACCTTTTTCCTTCATCTACGCAGTCCTTCCCTCTCACTGCTAGTAGGAAAGCTGAAGGGAGGCCACAGAGAAAGCTATTCAGACTAGTAGTATACACAGGACATAATAGAATTGTTAATATCCTGTTATTTTATCATTGAAGATAGTTGAAAAATCAGTCTGGTATTTGGTTCAATAACTCATTTTACAAACACTGAGGCAGGCAGACAGGCACAGGGGTAAACCACTCCATAGTCAGAGCTTGGCAGGGCATAATGGCATAGGAACTGGCAATCTGAGTGTTTGGTTTGGCTAAGTCGTGCACCCCTAGACATAGAGGGAAGGATTTCTGCCACTCCAGGATGTCTTACACGCTATCGTTGCTTTGAAGACTAATATGTACCAAAGACATGCTCATTGCAATTTTTCAAATATACCCTGTTGGTAAATGACCTTTGCAGTATGGCACATAGCCCACTTTTCTCATGCCTATTTCCTAGCTAAATTGCTTTGTTCTGCACAACCCATTGTTTCCTTCTTTTCATTTATCTTCAAAACAAACAATAATGCATTTAGAAAAGTGATATTTTCGAACAGAAAAACAATTAACCTCATATGTGCTCTAGTGCTTACAGGATAGCATATATCCTGCTACATGTCTACAGATGGCTCTTGTTTGGATTTGCGTACAGCATGCTGAATTTGGACATCCTGCACTCTCTGTTACTGGCTCAGTAAAATTAAAATATTTGTCTTTTGTGCTGGCACTGGTTACAGCTGTTATGATGATCAGTGTGTTTAATAGATTCATGAGAAAGGAACAGAATAACTCTAAATTTACCAAAAACTACGTGGGCAGAGATCAGAGATAGATTGTCCTGGAATCCCTCTCCAGTGCAAAGAAGGGGCTAAAACATCTTCTTCCGTATGTGTGATCTGTACACACAGACAGTCATAATGAATTCAGGATGATTCCTTGGAATTATGGCCACCCCAACATACAAAAGTTGTGGAGATGCTACAAAAGCCAACAGTACCTCACTATTGTGCAGGAAAAGATTGTACGTCACATCTCTTCAGAATGTGGCAAACCTGCCATTCTAATTTACATTTCTGCCCTTTTCAGGTTTCTGCTGTAATATAGTCCACTTATCATTACACGGTGCAAGCCAAGGCTAGAAGAGACAACCATGAACGTTGCCATGCCTCAGAGAGAGGGAGTGAAGCATGAAAGACAATCAAAATAACTCTTGCATTTAGAGTGGAACAAATGTTATATGGCACTAAGTTCATACAATGTAGTGGAAAATGCTGTAACTGGAGACTGAAATCAGGTATAGATTTGGCATTTGTGTCTTATGTTTGTTTTAAATCAGCAGAAACAGTAAAATAGAAGTTTTTCTAAAGAATAATTTTTTTTTAAATTAAAATATTTCATTTTGGAAACATAGAAGCATTTAAGGAACATTCAAACATTGAAATACTTAGTATTTTGATTTTGATTGAGGACTTACGTATTTCAAACTTAAACATGTAAATTAGAAAATAAGACAAGGTGCTTAAAGATCCCTAAAATAATCCAAGGACACCCTGAAGAGAAATATCTAGTGGTTTTTTCATTTGTTCGATCAACACCTCAAAAATGTCCCTTCCAGTCTTCCTCTCCTGTTCCCCCTTTCTGCAAATTTCTTGGTTTTGGTAAAAAACCCAAACAGTCCACTTTTACTAGTAATAGCTTTGGTGAATTGATAGCAGGACTGATATATCAGCAGCATTACAAAGAGTAGGTCTTGCAAATTAATATTGTAAAAATCTCTTCTATCATCAAACTGCCAAACGACTCATTTTTATGGAACAACATTCAGAGCAGAAGTTTATCTTCACCCTCTGACTCAAATACAGTGAGAAGCTATTATTTCCAGGTTCATCTAAACAGATCACTTGCTGAAACCAGTCTCTAGTTCACAGCAAGGGCAGTAACATGATGTTCCTCAGCAGTCCCTGAGGATCTCCATGCTAAGATCTACCTCAGCTTTTCCTTCCTGCTCATTTTATCCTATGCATGGCAGAATTTTCTTTTTTACAGTTGTGCAAATGCAACCACCTTTTTAAAAGGTCATAGCAAACAATATCTTCTTACAGAGTCATCAGATTTTTAGGGGTAAGCAATCAGTTATGATTCACATTAAAACCAAAATAAGCTCAGGTATTTCCAAGCTAGCTGGTCCATATGTGCAAAAGAGTCCTAGATGTTAACAAAGATCATACAGCTTTTAAATTTGTTAAAGTTACACCATGATACGTATTTTTCGATTGAAGAAATAGTTCTCCAATAGGTACCTTTTTTGACAAAAATTCTACATGGCAAAATATGTCTTGGAGTATTTCCCCAGAGAAATATTTGTGTTCTCCTGAGAACACAGTGAAACCTCAATAATTGCAGAATGTGACTTTTTTCCCCTCCTCTGTTTTTGCTGTAGATATTCTTCCCAGTGACAGACTGTAGCTTGCCTTTCTCCATATCAGAGGTCTACTGGACAGTCCCTCAAAGATCACAAAACTCAATAACCGCCATCCTGTTAGAGATTCACGAGAAGCCTTTATTCCCCTTTTCCACAGTTTCAACTTATTACTGGTCAAGTATATGCCTTTCAAATGTATCCATCTGTCAGGGAAATCTTTTAGCTTCTTAGACCAGACACTAAACTGAGACTCCCTACCTCTTCCCTCCCTATCAACTTGAAAGCAAAACAACAATTAAGGCCTGTCAGGTTCTACTTTTCAAGCATCTATGATTATTTGGGAACAAGCAGGCCTATTTTCTATTCACCTAGAAACTGCATGCAGCATTCAGGGTTTGTACTGTTAGATCAATTGCCTGCAGCTTGTTGCCTACTCAGAGTTTAAATAAGCACAGCTGTCTCTCTCAAAAGGCTCCTAAGGACATACTGCTTGTCTCTTTTTCTGATAATCCACTATTCTTCCGCCTTTTTTCCTCATGGTGGGGCACTTGAATGATGAATTTTCTCCTATCTTTTCTCTGGCCTTGGCAAAATTAGTCTGCAGTCTTTCTAGAAACATGTAGGGCAGAACACTGAGGAATAAGAACTCAATACTCTCCTTCAGCTATTAGCTTCCTACTTGCCCTTCCTATCACATTTGATCATACTTTAGCTTATTCACTCAGACAAAATATTGTACAGCAGATAAACTGAGGCATGCACATGACACCACACACAAGGTGGTGTTCTTCCATGATCATCTCATCTTTGTTTTGTCCCTGCACACATTCCCAGCACATCCCCACAAGAAACAAAGCCTTTTCAGGTTCAGCAAGATCTCTGTTTGAGCCATTGCTGCCTTCACTTGAACTCTGAAGGCTGCTCTGGTGCACTGGTGTTATTAAAAGGGGAATTTGAAACAAAGCTAGAAGCTTTTAATTCAAATATAAAAGTGTTCTCCAAATTATGCCTTATTTCAGTTCTTTGAAAAACCCTTTGTTTATCCACAGATTCATGTGTATAGCTCAGCTTCTTGTGTGTTTTATTGTAAAATTAATGGTAACTTTTCTTAAAAAAATACATATTCATGCTGTTTATTGAACTTCCTAAAACAAAACAAGTATTTTTTTTTATAAAATTATTTTCACTTTTTTATTCCTATACTATATTCTAGCCTATATAATTATTTCCTTTTTATTCCTTTTAGTATCCTCCTAAACCAGATGGATTCTAGCATAATAGCTTCTTCCATGTTCCTTCTTGCAAAATGAAATATATAAAATGAATTCCACATCTCAGCAGATTTGTGAAGTCTTTCCATTTATTATTTTTTGTAATATGCTATTTGATAAAGATTATTTAACAGTTTATGTGGTATCTTCTATTCATATCCTTTGAGTCAGACCAAGATGTAAGTGGAACAATATACTCTCCTCATGAGTTAAATGAAAACACAGAGATATCTTTGAGGATCTAGGTTAAAAAAAACCCCCACAAACCTTTTGGAGTCCTTCTGCTCTGAGTGCAGATATGTTGAGATCCTTCCTATGTTCAGGTTCTTAGCTGAGCTAACTGCAGTTTAGTCTAGACATGAAGAGAAATTGCCCCTGTGTAGAGCTCTCCAGCCTTTGGCTGAAATAGCACCTTCATTTATACTTTTCAAACCATTCTTTCTTCATTTTTTTGTACATAACTTTGTCCAATACTACATGGAAGATGTGTTCCCCTCCAATTTTATGTAATGATGGTGTGTTTCTTCAAAAGTGAATTGATTTCCATCTTTGCAAAACTGACTCATTAGAAAGCTGTTTGAATTTCAAAGGCAACCTGATTGTGCATTGTGAAATAGGACCTTGTGTTTTTTTACAATTACTGATACTGTTTTATTTCTTCCTTTGTACTCAGCGGACAAATGAAACTCACCTGTGTTGTATTTGTTTTTCTAAGTTTTCATTCAATAAAACAGTGTTGCTAGCACTTCCTTTTGCAATGCAAACCTTAAAAACACCAATTAGTTTAAAGAAATCATATTTTCTCAGAATCTGCAACAATGTTCACTGGTATTTTTGAAAAGTCTGAATAATCTTCATGGGAATTACTAAGCTTTTAATTGTTAATCTTTGCCTTAAGAACAAGCAGCTATGTATACTTACTGCCTTGTGTAACAAGTCTATGATGTAATATGATCTGATCTGTACAAAAATACATAACTTGATGGAAGCCATAAAGATATACCGCTATTGCTGTAATGTATTTTATAAAATAAAATGTATTAGAAGAACTAGTATATTAGTCATTGTTAGTCTTTAACTCAATTAAGAAACTGTCCTACATATTTCTGGTGCCACTAAATATTGTAAAAAGGCATTAACACTGACACTTCTCTTGTGTGTTTGACTTCTGCCTGCTTCAGCCTACAGAATTTCTGAAGGTAGCATAGCAGCAGAATGGGAAAGCTATAGCTGATTGTGAAAGTTATAGTTCATTGTCAGCTTTTGCACCTTGTATTATTTTTTATTTAAAGCAAAGAACCTAGCACTATAAAAATCTGTGGTAGGGACAGAAAGAGAGAACAATTTGATGATTCCTTTCCTTCTACCATAGTGTTCATCAGATATTTGCTTGCACTGTAGTTTTCTTTTGCATCTTCTAAGATTAAATAATATTTAAATATGCATCAGCTCCAGAAATCCTAATTCAATTTCAGACATAAACCTACATTGCATGGTCTCTTTTTCTTTCTGTAGAATAACACTAACATTACACCAAATTATCTTTGTTTGTGGGAGACTTGGAATCTCTATCTCACAAAGAAGTCAAGATATAGGAATACTGACTTTACATCATGTTTTTTCTTTGTCAAACAAAAAAATGGTGACGTCAGCATTCCTCTGTCTGGGATCTTTGCAGGTTTGTTTACTGTAATTGTTGAAGTGGATCTGCTGTTAAAAATCCTTTTCCTTATCCATATTCTCCTTCAGAAACTGGATGCTCATAGTATGAATGGATGTTCTCTTCACTGGATGAAAAACTGGCTGAATGGCTGGGCCCGGAGAGTGGTGGTAAATGGAACTAAATCCAGTTGGTGGCTGGTCACTGATGGTGTTCTCCAGGGCTCATCTAAGAATTAGTTGATATGCTTGCAGATTATCCCAGATACCAACACATGGCTAAGATATTAAGGAAAAGTTTATTCCAAAGTTGGAAACCCTAAATATACTGCTAAAATCACGCAGAGGGCAAAAGAGCAGCCCAGGAAACCCGTTCTAGTGCTTTTATAACAATACCTTTCACATGCACATAACTTCAAGGCTGTATTCTCCCCTGTCCTTTATGGACTCTCTCTCCCAGCAGGGGCCTCACAGCGTGTCTGTGAGAAAGTGTTATCTCTACTCAGGAATCCTACTTCTCAAAACAGGCAGAGAATAAACATATGTAGGTGTAATAAATGGAATTTTCTCACACTGATCTTTTGCTAGGCCTAGTTTTCTTTGCAGCCAAAACTTCCTTGAGCGAAAACTCTTTGTCCTCCTTGAATAAATCTTCTGCATTTAACTTCCTTGTCCCTACAGGTCAGGACTGGAGTTGTCGTATTTAACATCTGTATCGATGATTTGGATGAGGAGATTGAGTGGATCCTCAGTAAGTTTGCAGATAACATCAAGTTGGGTGGGAGTGTTGATCTGCTGGAGGGTAGAAAGGCTCTACAGAGGGATCTAGACAGGCTGGATCAATGGAACGAGAACAACTGTGAGAGGTTCAATGAGGCAAAGTGGCGGGTCCTGCACTTGGGTTGCAACGACTCCAGGCAGTGCTACAGACTTGGGAAATAGTGACGGTAGAACTGCTCAGCAGAAAGGGACTGGGGGGTCTTGGATGACAGCCAGCTGAAGATGAGCCAGCAGTGTGTCCAGGGGTCCAGGAAAGGCAGTACCATCCTAGCCTGTATCAAAAATAGTGTGACCAGCAGGACCAGGGAAGTGATTGCCCCATTGTACTGGTAAAGCAACATCTCAAGTGCTGTGTTCAGTTTTGTGCCCCTCACTTCAAAAAGAACATTAAGGTGCCAGAGCAAGTCCAGACAAGGGCAATGAAGCTGGGGAAGAGTATAGAACACATGTCTTATGAGAAGCTGTTGAAGGAAATGGGGTTGTTTAGTTTAGAGAAGAGGAGGCTTGGGGAGGACCATCTCGCTCTCTACAACTACCTGAAGGGCTGTTGTAGTGAGGTCAGGGTCAGTCTCTTCTGCTGTGGCTCAAGTGAAAGGACAAGAGGAAATAAATGGCCTTAAGCTGTACCAGGGGATGTTCAGATTAGATATTAGAAAAATTTTTCTCATTGAAAAAGTGGTTAGACATTGGAGTAAGTTGCTGAGGGAGGTGGTAGAGTCACTGTCTCTGGAAGCGTTCAAGAAGTGTCTGGTTGTGGCCCTTGTGTATATGGTTTAGGGGTGATTTTGGTGGTTCTAGGTTGATGGTGGGACTAGATTGTCTTAAAAGATCTCTTTCAATTATGATGATTCTGTTCTTCTGTGAAATCTGGAAAAAAAAAAAAAGGCAGAAAAAACTTTGCAAATGGTCTGGTAACCTGTTTGGCAGATTACCTGCTTCTATGTGAATAAAAAGTAAACTGTAATGTGAAATTTAAAGACAGGACTGTGGAGACACAGTTCATGTCTTTAAATAATGGTGCAGTGAACTGCCAGCGGCTGTTTAGGACTGGCTCAAGTACAATCCTCAAATATGAATATATTAAGTAATCAGTCACAAGGATCTGTGTGAATAATATTATGTCCTATAAAATTTAGGAACACAAATCTGACCTGTAATGAAGTGGAACTTCCTTGGAACTTCATTTTTCCCCTGGATAGATCAATAGAAGACAGGAAACTAGATGTCTCTGATTAAAAGGAAAACCAACTTGATCATTGCAACCACAAAAATCCCTGACATATCTATTCTGTACATATTAAAGCGACTTCTCACCACTATATATATATATAAAAGTATTTTCTAATTGGTTTTCTAAATAGTAACTTGCTGAACAGAGTAAGAGGGAACACTGACAAGATAAGACCTGAATAAGTGATTACCAGAAGTATTCTGGAGCCTTTGTCCATGATTATGAGAGATGACCTCAGATTTCTGCTGTTAAACCTAGCAGACACCTAACAGACTTTTTTCTTTGTTTTAATAAATTGCCTTTTGAGCTGGCAAGTGTGGTTTTGATTATGTCTTTAAGTTTAGTTTCTGCTAATACTCACACTTTCAAAGGAGTTGAAACTTATGTCTTAACATGGTGATTCTGACATTTGATTAACACTATCATATTAATTAAGCCTTTTGACTTTGAAATTGAGGAATCTTATAGGTATTTAAGCTACTTCTTCTTGTCTTTCAAAAGCAGGCAGAACAGTTCTTACTTTCTACTTCTGGAAAGTGAGTTTGTTTCTAGGCAAGGACACTTTCATCTAATGAAAGACAAAATAAACCAAACTGAAGTTGTAGGGAGAAGTTTTCATAGGGAAAGATGGGAAATAGGTTGGAAAAATTAGGTCATGGTAGTGGGAGCTTCTGGGGTATGTTAGTTACCAGAAGGGTTGCTGCGTTTCATCACACCTAAGTTCAGATGAAAAGTACTTATATAGTGTTTTAGGATTCAAAAAATAAAAGCAATATATAATTACTTTTCATTCAGGTAAATCTCCAGAAAAATAAGTAAGTCTCAGATAAGAATTTTCCCTCTCCCCAATTCCTCTGACTTTCATTAAAATAAATATTAGTTTAATTAATTTATTTTGAACATTACTCACTTTTATATAAAGACACTGTTTCCAGCACTTTTCAGTTAGTGTCCTGTCTGACATTTCTGTATATTGTCTCCCAAGAATAATAAAATCTCTTCCATGCCTGTAGGCTCCATTATCTACCTTACTTTTCCCCCCATTTAGAATCATTACCTTGAGTGACTCCCAAGGTCTTAATAACACTGAAATTTAACAGAGTCTGTATTAAAATGTAGTGACCCTCAACTTTTCTGCTTGGCTAAGTGACAGGAATAATAGTTACATGGAAAGCATTATTACTGATTTGCATCTCCTGCTAGCTCAGATGTGATTTCAGAAATCCTGAAAAGCTTAGGGCCAAACCCAAGCCTTGGCTCACATCCTCTGCTGACATGATGCTTTGCTTGAGGATAAAGAGCAGTAATGTTCAAATCAGATCCAAATTCAGTTGGATTTTAAAGCAAATCCTTAGCAGCTTCCTAAGTCTTTGGTAGGGAAAGACACCTGATTGTTGGAGGATTGGACCAGAGCAGGTGCTGGGTGGCAACAGGCCCGCTGCCCAGGAAGCTAATATCACACTGGCATGGTAGGTGTCTTCTGCAGACAGCAGCAGTGACAGATAGCCATGCTTATGTGCAGTGGGCTGGCATGGATGAACTTTATTGGGCACCACCAACACAGAACCCTGAATCTCCAAGTCTGGGAATCTATTTATGCCAGATCTCCTTGAAATAGGAGTGAGAATCGATTTCCTGTCTCCTTAACATGTCTTGTGGATGAGAGAACAGAGGTACTAGCTTCAGACAGTATCCTGGTTTTGGCTGGGATAGAGTTCGTTTCCTACCTAGTATCTTTCATCCTATATCCTAGTACTTGGCACAGTCCTGTGGTTTTGATTTAGTGTGAGAATAATGCTGATAACATACTGACTCTTTGGTTGTTGCTAAGTAGTGCTTACTCAAAGTCAAAGACTTTTCAGTTTCTTGTGTTCTGCCAGTGAGCAGGAGCACAAGAAGCGGAGAGGGTGCATGGCCAGGACAGCTGACCCAAACTGGCCAAAGGGATATTCCAGACCACAGAATGCCATGCTCTGCATATAAATTTGGGAGGTTGTCTGGCAGGGGCAATTGCTGCTTGGGACTGGCTGGATCAGTGGGCAGGGGACAACTGTATTGTGCATTCCTTGTTTTTTGTTGGGGGTTTGTCCCTCTCCTGCTCTCATTTTCATTACAATTGTTATTATTATTATTATTATTATTATTATTATTAAAAGTTTTGGGTTTTTTCCAATTATTAAACTCTTTTGATCTCAACATAAAAGTTGCTTGGTTGCCAGCTGGGATTAAACCATAGCAGGTGGATGGAGATACACTGAACTTATCTCTACGAACAGATTAATAATTTTCCTGATGTCACTAAGAAAGCTCAATACAATATGCATATATTGTATTGCTTTTAAATTCTAAATAAGATAATGTAACTTTGAGTACTATTTTTTTCTGAGATAAGCATTTTATTCTAATTCACTACAGGTTTAACATTGTGAAGACTCTTTACATTAGAAACATTTGCTTTTAATGAAAATAAATTACATTCTAAAATACCTTGATATTGTGTAAATTGGGTTTCTGAGATCACAGAAAAGAACTATATGCAAAGATAATTTTTCTCAGGTAGATCATTACTACAGAGCTGTTCTGCAAGATACAATATATAGTAATAACCAGTCTCCAGAGCTTTACGTTATTTAAATTGGTCACCTACTAACAGGCCTGGGTTGGATTTGTGTAGCATATTAGGTGAATAACACAATATTGCTTTATGGCAAATGCATTTTTTAGCTGCTATAGGGTATATTACATATAATTTTTTGGTGATGACTTATGCACTTGACACACATCAGGCTGTTTAAATCATTAGAGTGTTATTTTTCTTCCCCTGAGGAATCCTAAAGGGAAGCACTGCTAACCTGTCAGCTCCACTCTGCCCTCCTTTCCCCCTTTGTTGTACAAAACTTTAAATATGTAGGTGGGATTGCTGGAGCTTGGCTTGTTTCAGAGCAGCCTGGGGACTGATTTGGTTGAGTTGCCTATAGACCATAAATTCTGGACAATTGAATGGAAACAGGAGGCCAAGTTCAAGGGTAGAAAGCTGGGTGAAAAAGCCTGATGATTTGAGTATCCAGGGCTTCCAGGAGAAATGTTTTCTCTCTCGGTCATAAAAAGTAAGGGGAGGCATGACACCTCAATGTTATGGGTGCTAATAAAAAAAAGGGAGAAAAGGGTAACTCTGGTTTGAGAAGAGAGTTTGGATTGAACTATGTGTTGGGGCAGTTGAGGCTGAGTTTTGGGATCCTGTCGGGGGAGGGGATAATTTTTTTGCATCACCGTAATGTTATTCATAACTGCAAGAATAAGCCCTATTTTTATGTTAAGGCCAGGAAGACTGAAGAAAACTGTGGATAATATTGGTGTCAGAAGACAGTGAGACAAAAAAGGAAAATCCAGAGTCACATAAAATGAAGTAAGATTCAGAACTTTCCTGGAAAATAGTAGAAACACCACTAAATATACAGATTCAAAACTATTGGAGAAGGAAACTCTTGAGACTATAAAAAAAAATGTTCCAAAATACCCCAACCTATTACTTGTACTGTAAAAAGAGCAGAAAAATATTGGATATTGCTGCTTTTATAAATTATGAGTTTGAGTCTGTTGTCAAATTTTATCTGAGGAGATGACATAGGACACTTTCATTTTATTTCCATTTTCAGTCTATTACTCATACTGAAGCATAAAAGAACTTCAATCATTGTCATTGTACTAGTTGTCAGATGAACAAGACACAGAAAAGACAACTGGTCTCCAGAGACCTCTCTTTAATCTCATTCACCTCAGATTATTTTTCATTCTGTCTGGAGTAGGTTGAAATAGAAAAAATAACTAAACTCCTTTAAAAATTTTATAATTTTTAAAGTTTTTCTTGTTCCTCAGGGTTTAAATTAGAGAGATTTGGTTTTTTTCTTGACATCATTAAAAAATAATATGGAAGATGGATATTTTCTGCTTGTTTCTTTGATTTTCCTTTAGGCTATTGAGAGCAGTATTCTATATGCTTTCTAAATTGCTTTTACTTTTCGTGTTTTCTTTTTGCTTTTTTTTTCCTTTGCTTTTTCACATGCACTGCTCTGTAAATTTTTTTAAATATTATTAGATTCTAAAAGATTCCTGGGAGACAGAGTTAAATGTCATTTTTTGCCAAGTGTTTCTAAGGAGGGGCAAAATAATAAAATTCAGTGACTCCAGATGTCTGTCATTTTTTCAGATGTAAAAAGTCCTCATTTCCTCATGCAACAGACTTGGACTAGCATTCTGCAAAGGACAACCTCCTGCTCAGAGAGACTTTCTCCTAGTTTTTGAGAGGTCTGATTAGACTGAAGAATGAAACTGTGAATTGCAGTGGTTTTCTAGGATTATATATCTGGTGAGTAGCCTAGCCATCTTTAAATGCTGAAGATAAAAGACATGTTGAACTTCCCTCAGCACTGTGAGAAGTGTTGAGTTTGAGTTTCACAGATAGCATTCATAACTTTTGCAGCCTATGTTGCTGAAGTTATGTAATTTTGTGACTTTATGTGGATGATTTTAAAGTACGTTATCAAGTACATTATTAAATGAATATAAAATGAGCTTAGATGTCAGTGAAAGTTCAAACAAACATTTTTGTAATGCTACTTGAGGACTTCAAAGGAGCTGAATGTATGTTTTCAAAAGTTCCTGTCTTTCCTGATCATTGAAGCCTTTAGGACATTTCATAAGCAATAAAATTCTTGAAACCCTTGAAATTAGCATAGGGACTGCTTTTAAAGATAATTTTATTACCTAATTGTATTTTTTTTCTTATTTAAATGTCAGTATATACACAACTGAGATTATTTCTCTCACGCTTTCACTCAGTTTACGTGTTCAGATACTTAATATCTGCAAATCCAAACTCAAGCACACTAAGTCTGACAAAACTGGTTTAAATGAAATCGTGCCCTTACATAAATATTTCTATCAATAATAAAGCTAGGTATTTTCAGGTTCTGAAATTTAGATTTTCCCTTTACGTACCTAGCATGTCCAATTTATCAATTTTGCATATGTCTGCAATTCTGGAAACCAGTCAGAATTTGAAATGCACTGTTCATTTTCTGGCAAATTTTGCTGACTCTGGAGCTTTGTATGAGCCAGAGATAAAAATTCATATTAAGGGTTTAATCAAGCTAAACCTGACATTCCAAGTTTTTGATGAAAACTTCATCACTATTAGTTATTCTGCTGTATAGTAGGAAACATTACTTCTTACAAATAAGATGCCAACAGGTTTATTACTGCTGAAGTTTCTGTGACAATAAAGGTGATCTGTATAATGAAGTATGATGAAAGTTTCCAGGGTGTTTTACTTAGCTTTTGCTATCAAAAGTGTTAATTGAAATCAATGCTTCTGTATCCATTTGTATAGGTAGGTGGGTTGTGCTAATTAATGACACATTTTCTGTGGTGACCTTTTTAATAACTATGTAAATGGAGAGTCTCAATAATGAAAGAAGTGAGAAATGCATGGGAAATCAAAGTCATGTTTCCCACTATGATAGTCCTGGAAGGATTTCGGGCTCTTCAGGAGGGACAGGCAAGGCAGGAGGGGTGGCACTGTAGGTAGTAGAAGTGTTTGAACATATGGAGCTCACATTGGCAATCTCACAGCTGAGAGCCTCTGGGTAAGAATCAAAGGGCAAACAAATAATGGGGATTTCATCATGGGAGTCTACTATAGCCAGGATGATGACACTGATGAACTAAGGACACTTCCAAGGCAACTGCCCTTGTTCTTACAGGGGACTTGAACTTGCCAGAAATTAACTGGGAGTATCTCACAGCTGGTACAACCTGGGCCTGAAAATTCCTAAAAAAACTGGATGTCAACTTCATGGAACAGGTCCTAAGAGAGACAACTTGGAAAGATGCTCTCCTTGATCTGCTGCTTGTCAACAGAGTGTACCTTGTGAGCGAAGTGGAGATTGGTGGCCGTCTTGGCCGCAGTGACCATGAAGAAATCGTGCTTAAATTCTCTGTTGACAGGAGGAAAAGTGCCAACAAAACCTCAGCTCTGGACGTGAAAGCAGACTTCAGGCTGCTCAGGGAATTAGCAAGGTCCCCTGAGAAAATGTTTTTACATGTGCTGGGGTCCATCAGTGCTGGTCACTTTTCAAACATCATTTCCTAAGGGAACAGGAGCAGCAATTCCCAAATGTCAGATGTCAAGAAGGCAAGACAGAAGGCCGGCTTGGCTGAGCAGGGATCATCTCTTGGAAATAAGGCAAAAAAAGGGAGGTGTATGCCCAGTGGAAGCAAGATCAAGTGGCATGGAAAGAATACAGAGATACTGCTTGCTGCTTTAGGGAGAAAATTTGTGCACCAAAGCTCAAATGGAGTTGAAGCTGGCCAGAAATGTGGGGAACAATAAAAGGATTTTTTTCAAATATATTGATAGCAAAAGGCAGTGTAAAAATAACATCATCCTGTTACAGGATGAGGATGGTCCTGCCTGAGATACATTGCAGCTGTTGCCTGTGCCAATGCCTGTGCTTTTCATCTCCCTGGCCTGACCCATCCATCCTTCTTGAACTGACTCCCTGACTTGACCTGGGACCTGCATCTTCTCTTTGGACCTGCCTGGCTGTCTGGACTGTGGCCAGCTCTGGTCATCATCACCAGATTACTCTGTCCTCCTTGCCTTGAAAGCTATCGGGCCTCCCTATAGAAATTTTATAATCAATAGGGGGGTTTATGCATTCTAATGGTGTATCAGGACTGTGGTTTGGGTCTGGATTTAAGTGAATACCGTAGTAGATGGATAATATTAGAAAGTTTTGGGATAAGCTATTGAAACTGGCACTAGGTCTTCTTTGTTATTATACCCAAACCAGAGACCATATTGCCTATGTTCTCCACTGATTTGTTACATTAAATTTTAACAGCCTCTGTTGCTCAGAGGTAAGGTACTTTAGGTAGCATTCTTGATAGTCCAGTAAGAACTGGTTCTATCTGTCTGAGATGGCTGTAGGCTAGTACCTCCAAAAAAGCATTCCTAGGAGGGCTTCACACACAATTGCCTTGTAAAAAGTACAGGCAGGTTGACTGCATTCTCCACCAATTTGTTGCATTTAAAATACAAAGCTAAGACAAGCCATAGCCCTGAGGCCTCTAAACACTGATACAGCGCCTGTGGCTTGTTGTTAGGTATGGCAGTGATGTATTTACTGGGTTACAGAACTATATGGCTTTAAATCTAAGCAAACAATTTGTATTAATATCCAAGTATCTAAGAAAAGCAGATGTCTTTACAGGGAAACAAACCTCTTTCATTCAGGTTTACTCTTATCTCCTGCTTCACTTCTCAAGAGGAAGTTGGTACGACATAGCTAGATAATTTCTTTCTGACCTCTTAGGTTCTTCTAGAAGGTTGTGGACATCCAGGCTATTTGCTAGGCATCCACACAAAGTTGAGAGAAGATAGAAAAATGTGCTGGTTTCAGACCAGCTGATTTCCTCTGTCAACCAGCATGAATGATGACAATTGTCTCTGTGAGAATGTAGGACTCTAGTGCCTGAGAAGAAGCCATGACAAAGGCAGTGAGCTCTTTCTTCCCTTTTCTGTAGATACGGAGATGATGATAGGTGATAGGGTCTAATAAATGTTTATGCTGTAAGAAAGGCAGAAAAAAGCATTTTTTTTATCCACTTATGACTGTCATTTTCATATTATTTTTGGTTTCCCTTTTCAGAGCAAGGGCTAGAAAGGGAAAGAAAAAGAAAGAAAAACACTGTAGGAGAAATTCTTGCAAGATGGTCCTTTTCACTACTGCACTTACTATGAAATATCACTTGATTTTCTTTTGAAAAATGAATGTTAAAGGCCAGAAGCTCAATTCATAAATCTCATAAACATTTCAGCAAATGCATCCAAGTTGGCAATACCAGAAATTTTCAGAGAAATTTTATAAGTCAAAAGACTAAAACAAAAAGATAAAAAACAACCACCAAAACCTCCCAATCCTCTGATATTTTTACCAACTACACTCGCCAACATCTGTCTACTTTTCTCCTGTTCCATTTTAGTCTAAATTCATAAGAAAACAGTCTGTAGTCACTGCATGGATGATGGAGGCTGTGGAGATGGGAACATTCCAAAACGTGACAGGCTATCAGTTGGCATCTGTGAAGCTGTCACTGTAACATTAGAGCTCCCCATATGTTGATATGTCAGGAATTTGGGCCACTAATCATGGAGGTTTCTGATAACACTTCACCTTGGAACTATGCTAACTCATGTGCCTTTTGCAATAAAACAACTCTTCAAATTAACTTTTTGAATCATATCGCCACCTTTCCAGACTAAGCAGTCAATTTTTCTAGTTATTGTATCTACAAGCTTATAAAACCAGAGGAGAAGAGGTGCCACCATTTCAGCTAACACATAATAATACACAACTGAAATAACTTCATTTCCCTTCTGACTATGCCAGTGTTGATCAATTGTTGCAAAGAAGCCATTTACAGCACCAGAATCCTCGTAAATGGTAATCAGATGTTTAAAGAGAATCAGTGAAGAAACATATAACAGAAGAGAGAAGAATAGGGAAAGTGAAGAAGTCTAGCAGCTGTGATTAAAGTATAATCTTGACTTCTGGCACGCAAGATATGTACTGCATTCAGAATTTCAAGCCGGTCTGGTAGACTTGATGGTGGAACTGTCGCAGGAGCTGCAGAATGGTGAGGTGCTACATGGAAGTCTTGGCATCAGTAAAAATGCTCTTCGTGCTCTCGCTCTTTCAGGAATCTTACAGATGGAGGCTAAGAGTAAATTTAGCTCAAGATCTGAAAACCTACTTTATGATGCTTACTCAGTTTTGCAGATGATTATTTTAGTACTGCTGATGTGCAAGAGAGAGGGTGCATATGATCTTGTCAGCCAAGGAGGATCAGTCAGGAAGGGGTAAATAAATGAGGCGGAATGAAAGAAGAAAAAGGAAGGGTAAACAAGAGAGAGAAATTAATAAGAAAGTATATTTCTCTTTTCACTGCTTGCTTTCTTGTATTATTCCTTTGGTAACTTTTTTTAAATTTTCCTAAGTCTTCTCTCTCTATATCCATGGCTTTCTATTTTTCATTACATAGATTGGATGTTAGGTAGAATATTTGAAGCAAAGTAAATGAAAAACAAATATCACTTATCCTGAGACTATTAAAGACTTCCTCTTAACTCTAAGGAAGTTCCTTCTTCTTTTGTTCACTGTATGTGGACAGAAGAGAAACAATACTGAGAGAAATGGAACATTTCAGCAAGCAAATATACAAGAACCATCAAAACTTCAAAATATACATTGTATAGCTTGCAGTGTGCAATGCTAAACCAAAGCTCTTCAAATTAATATCCTTAACAGCAAACTAAGCAGAATCTGAGTCTAGTGACATCTAAGAAATTGTCCACCACCTTGTGCTGTCGGATATAACTTCTGGAGATATCAAGGTGGGAAACACAGAAAGAAGAAGTAGAAGGAAGGATCACACTATAATAATTTCCACTGAATGCTATCTCTCTCTTGCTTTTACCTTTCTCTTCTTCATTCTTCATTTCTTCTCAGTGAAACTCAGGTGGTTTCTTCTCTTCTGCAGAAAAAGTAATAGAGTGAATGGAAGGTTTCTGACCACCCCATTTTATGCATGGGTTTCAAAATACATGTAATAACTTTTTAAGAATAATATCTGACTATTTCAAGAAATGGTATGCAAAATGTACAGAAATATGCAAAGATACTGAACTTGGCATGAGATTTTGCTGAAATACTTTAGCTGAAATAAACTTGCAATATACAGATGTGCTATACGTGCTTTTTCAGCTAAAGTGGGAAGATTCTGGCTATGCTAGTGGCTTTACTCTGCGGGATGTGTAAGGAAACCCATGATTTCAATCTCCCAGTTGCACAGATAAGTGGAAAGTTTTAAGTAAGACAAATAAAGTGAAACCATTTCATTCCATTCTGCATACCACTTTAAAGTACAGTAGCTTCAAATAGTGGGTTCATAAAAAAACATTGGCTGTCTCTTATGTAGTTCAAACATATAATTATTATGGGGTTATAAATCTGCAGACAGTGGAGATTCCTTTTATGAAGCCTTTCAGCTAAAATGGTAATGAACGGATCAATACATTTATTATGTATTATTATGTTATGAGTAATCTCTTTTAGATCTTGGGCAAATGTGATTTAGCAGTTTTGACAGAAATGCAGCCAAGTGGTGTTTTATAGATTTCAACAGTCTTGTAGCTGGTTCAGTGAGGTGAAGTCTGTGACTGACCTGTTGAGTAGTGAGAGCAATAGCAGAAGGAAATAAGAAGAAAAGGTACAGTGTAGTTTGGACTTTTAGCTGATTTCTGTATTAGATGTATTCCTGTTTTGTCTGTCAGAGAGACACTTAACTGTGGAGAGCTTGAATGTTCTACAATTATTATTTCTTTGTTGTCTAGTAGGAGCCTGCTCTCTTGAATGAGGTCTCTTCTACCACCACACAGCAGAGAGGATTTATTAAGTATGCAAGACAGAAATTCAAGAGAACAAGATGCTTGATGAAGAAATAAACTAGATAGAACAAGATATAAGGAGAAAAAGCATGAAACACAGGTGTTTTGGCAAAGATGGGAGAGAGAAACTGTATGCCAAAAAAGGCCAACACACTATAACAGTCCTTAAAATAGTTTTCTTGTTTTGCCTGTTCTGGTTCAAAAGAATATTATCCCCTATCTGCACGTAAGTCCTACTTTGATAAATCACCAAAGTCTCAGATATTTTCTGTGAATGCCTCTCAACTTTTTTTGTTGGTACTGTTTTCAGAGCTGCACAAGAAATTAGACAGTGTTTAGCCACCACCAGGGGTGGTGAATCTCTACCTCAGAGCTCTGAACAGGATTCTGGAATCTGAGACTCAAATCCTTCTTGCAGTGCTTCTGAAATTATTTCTGCATCTTGGGACAGTCTTTGACACCATCTCCCACAGCATACTCCTCAAAAAGCTGGCAGCCCATGGCTTGGACAGGGGCACTCTGTGCTGGGTTAAGAACTGGCTGGAGGGCTGGGCCCAGAGGGTGTTGGTGAACGGGGCTGCATCCAGCTGGTGGCCAGGCGCTAGTGGTGTCCCCCAGGGATCAATTTTGGGCCCAGTCCTGTTTAAGATCTTTATTGATGATTTGTATGAGGGTATTGAGTAAATTTGCAGATGACATCAAGCTGGAGGGGAGCGTTGATCTGCTGGAAGGCAGGAGGGCTCTGCAGAGGGACCTGGACCGACTGGAGAGTTGGGCTGATTGCAGTGGGATGAGGTTCAACAAGGCCAAGTGCTGGGTCCTGCACTTTGGCCACAACAACCCCCTGCAGCGCTACAGGCTGGGCACAGAGTGGCTGGAGAGCAGCCAGGCAGAAAGGGACCTGGGAGTTTGGATTGACAGGAAGCTGAACANCCAGCAGGACCAGGGAAGTGATTCTGCCCCTGTACTCAGCACTGGTGAGGCCACACCTGGAGTACTGTGTCCAGTTCTGGGCCCCTCAGTTCAGGACGGATATTGAGGTCCTGGAGCAGTTCCAGAGAAGAGCAACCAGGCTGGTGAAGGGATTGGAGCACAAGTCCTTTGAAGAGAGGCTGAGGGAGCTGGGGTTGTTTAGCCCAGAGAAGAGGAGGCTCAGGGGAGACCTCATCATTCTCTACAGCTACCTGAAGGAGGTTGTAGACAGGTGGCCATCGGTCTCTTCTCCCAGGCAATTACCAGTAAGACAAGAGGGCACGGTCATAAGCTCTGCTAGGGGAAGTTTAGGATGGATATTACGAAGAAATTCTTTACAGAGGGGGTAATCAGGCATTGGAATGGACTGCCCAGGGAAGTGGTGGATTCTCTGTCCCTGGAGGTTTTTAAGATGAGACTGGATGTGGCACTTAGTGCCATGGTCTAGTAACTGTGGTGGTGTTGGATCAAGGGTTGGACTTGATGATCTCAGAGGTCCTTTCCAACCTGGCTGATTCTATGATTCTATAATATCGTGAGTCTTTCAAGGGCAGTAGCAGTTGCCAGCAGTGGATAACATACTTCACTAAGAGTGGGGAGATTCAGGAGGGTGTCTCTCTTTCTAAACTGTAATAAAGGATTCAACTTTTTGATATGCTGTTGATGTATGTCCCCGAACAGTTTAACTGCTCTCTGATACAGCAGGACACTGACAGGTTAGGCACGAGTGTCTCAGCTTCCCTGGGGCATTGACAGACTAATCAAATACAAAGGGTTTGAGGAAAGCCCCCTTTCACATGGCAAGGACACATAACCTTTCAAATCCTACCAATCATACCTTAATGTGAGGAAGTAAGCAGTGAGAGTCTAAAAGTCTTGCAGACGCTGGAAGCTAAGCCACACACTGAATTTTAGGTAATGGTTCATTTGTAAATTCCACTGTCTTCACAAGAGGTCTGTCTAAATGAAGGGTGAGTGAAAACTGAGGAAGGTTAGAGCTTGGCTCATGGTGGTGTTTACTCATCATTTATTTCAGTGTTGTTTATGCTCATATTTCCAATGGTTGCTGGCCGTAGACAATTAAGTATTAAAAGTGTCCTTCCAGGATGAAGCCATTATTGCTAAGCAGCAGTAAAGACATAGAAGCAGTATAGCAATTTATTTATATAAAACTAAAGTAAGAATCAGTGGTTCACTGTGTTTAGAATGAGTTATCAATATAGCCTGTATTCTGCTGTG
The DNA here is from genome assembly GCA_013396775.1 of Cephalopterus ornatus. Classification (NCBI taxonomy): domain Eukaryota; kingdom Metazoa; phylum Chordata; class Aves; order Passeriformes; family Cotingidae; genus Cephalopterus; species Cephalopterus ornatus. The sequence goes on along the minus strand of VZRE01005720.1, from coordinate 29,857 downwards.
CTGTGAGAAAAAATTTAGTTCTGACCCAATTTGTATAATAAAGAAAGGTATGATTATTTTAGGCTTGAATTCTGTTGATTTTGGGTGCATGTTTTGGGTGGTAACACATGTCTTTTAGGCTGTGCTAATGAAGGCCGATATATGATCTCTTATAATCTGCATGGAACAGAATATTCTCTGAGCTATTACCATGAACACAGAGTTTTGCATTGAATTGTTTTTCTTCTGGAATTAGTAAAAAATACCTTCTGTGAAAATTTTGTAAATGACACCCTTCAGTTAAATGGGTTCCGAGACCTGTGCTATTGCATTTACTGAATGTTGTAAATGATATGAATATGATACTACTAATTTTGCCAAAATTACTAAGCACCTAAAATTTCAGTGTAAAATAATAGTTCACCTCTTTTCTGGACAGTAATAATTTCTTACTTTGTCAATGAGCATTATTTTGATTGGCAACAAAATACAAGTGCCGTTTGCTACACAACAGAAAAGCCTTTTATCAGATAGTAATCCCCGATACTGCAAGATGATTTACAAAATTGCAGCCTTAAAGATGGGCCTTTAAAACTATCCCTTACAAGAGTCAGTGAAAAGAAACAAAACTAATGGGATTATTTTTTAGTTTTGGACTCAGATTTGGACTTAAATTTCTATAGTGTTTTCCATTACATGAACAAATATAATGCACATGCCAAAAACTCTGAAGTATCTGTTAATTTTCATCTCAAGACTTTCAACTCAGGTGCTTTATTAATTTTTACTTTATGAAGAGTTCCAAATTTTCTCAGCTGGAATTTCGTTTGCATAATGCTTCAACATTCCTGTTGCAGACATATAATTTCATTTCTTCTATGATGTTTTTCAGACGAAAAGTAGGAGGAAGAGGTAGTTACTACAGAAATTATTAGTTTCATAATAAAATCCTGAAATACAGGAAAATGTTATATTTTGCTACATAGTTAATGTATGTGTGGGAGCATTTTACTATTATTAAAAAACCCCCAAAAAACAAAAGAATTAGTTTTGCTCTCTAAATGAGTCAGAGGAACATGACTTTTTTGGATCTAATATTTTATTTTCTCTGTCTAATTGCTTAAGGTTTCCATGAAAAGACCAAGCAGACTTGCAAAATTCAAGATTAGGGAGTCTAAGCATTTAAATAAACACACGGTTTTAAAAGAGATAGCATTTCCCTGATCTCTGATCCAGTCATATGGCATGAGGAATCTTTTCATGTTTTTCTGCCTTGCAGAACAAATATTAGGAACTGTTGAAACTGTTTCTGTATAGCTTGTTCCGTGTCCAGATGAACTGAGCTAGCACATTAGCAAAAGTCATTTACTGAAGGTATCGCAACTGTGCTTCTTATGCTTTACTAGAAATGAACCTCACATGAAAAGGGAGTGACCTTGACGCAATGAAAGTGGTTGGTTCTCTCTTGAGATTTCTTACGTCTCTCCAGAGAAAAGGACTGTTTGCCTTAATGAACACTTGTTTTCTGTGGCTATTGCATAAGTTTGACAACATAAGGTAGGAAACTGTGAAAGAATTATCATTATTGAAGGGAACTCAGAAAGAAAAAATAACATGTTTAAAATCAATTAATATAATCAATAAACCACCACAGAAATTCCATTAGTTTTAAGATTCATAGGGCAGGAGACCTGTTTTAACACAGAAATTTTTAACATCAAATGTTAATGTGTTGTTGTCAACATGCATATGACCTATAACGTAAAACCAGCAATACACAGAGATTATATGTCATGTCCCATAAAATATTGACTTGTGTTTACTCTTTTTCTCTCAAGTTAGCAAGTTTTCTACTTGCTAACCAAGAAATTACAGTCTTCAAAAGATAGCTTTCTGGATCTGGAGAAACAAAGTAAATACCACTTGGCTCATTAACTATGGGCTTGATAATTGTACAATAGTATCACCTTTATCTTATTTCAAGTTCCCATCACAGTCCAGATTAATAGGCATATTTGGGGAGGGTGGGCTTCAGTAAGAAGTTGTTTCTTTACACAGCTTGCTACAGTGAACAAAAGTCTTTCAGTGATTTTAACTATGTTTAAGCCATTAACCACTTCAGTCTGCACAAAAAAAAATGAGCCATGAGGGAGCATTGCCAGCATGGCTGACCCAAACTGGCCAAAGGGATATTCCATACCACAGAATGTCTTGCCTGGCATATAAACTGGGAGAGTTACTTGTCAGGGCAGATGATCACGACTTAGGGGTGGACTGGATCTCAGTTAGCAGATGGTGAGCAATTTTATTGTGCAGCACTTGTTTTTCTTGTGTTCTGTTACTCTCTCTCCCTCTCAGCATTATTATTATATTTTGTTTCAATTATTAAACTGTTCTTCTCTCAGCCCACGAGGTCTGCCTTTCCCTTTCTATTCTCCTCCCCGTGTGTGGGGCAGGAGACAGGGGAAATGAGCAAATGGCTGCATGGTACTTGCTTGACATTTTTGGGTTAAACCATGGCATTAGTCTAGAACAATTTGAAATGTCTTAAAAATTAAAAGGCAATTCCTTTAAGAAGATGATTTTCATAGTAGTTTATAGAGTGTTTGGTTTGAGTGGTAATGTTAAATAAGGCAAGACATCTTATATTTTCCAAGATGAGGCTCAGATCAGCCTCACAGACCATATTTGAGTAGTGTTACAGGCAGGTGACACCTAAGCCTGGGAATGTTTCCTCAGGAACAAGAATAAACTAGAATTTATACTTAGGATGGGAGTTGATATTACAGAGTATCACACTCTACACATGATCTAGCATCCCTCTGCAGACTTTGTGGCACTAAGTCAGAAAGAAAAATGAAAGGTTAGGATTCTTTTCTTTATGTGTGTGGCAAAACCCCCTTCCCTATGCTTTGAAAAAGACAGTAGGACTCCCCTCTGTGTAAACTGAACTCTCCTTTCAGCTACAGTAGACTGTGATTATTTGTTTATGTCTGAGATTTGATTGCAATTGTGGATCCTGAAAATAGAAAGAAACAAGTGATGTGAACAAATGCAATCTGAAGCAGCATCAAATCAAGGGACAATAAGTCACTGACGATAGGGTATTTCTTTACAATTCTAACTGCTCAGGCATATTGTAAATTGTTGACTAAATCAATAAATAAAAAAAAAAGGATTATAAATTGAAAACTGTAGTACTGTGTGGTTAGAAAATGTGTCCTGAATTCTGTACTTTCTTTTGCCAGTTCAAATGAAATATGATTTACATCTGTAAAAACAGAAGAAGAATCAAATATTTTCAGTGTGCATTGTGAAGAATCTCCTTTAGCCATACAGTTTATTTTTAAAGCTTAAGAAATTTTTTGACTCAAACATTTGTCCTTAATAGGAGTTTCTCACAGGGTGAGCTAAAATGCTCTATTTATTTTAACAAGTCTTTTCCCATAATTGAATAAATCCTTCAGAATACGAAAGTTTTTAACTGTTCAATATGGTAAGTATTAAAGACACATTGTCATTTTCCATTGTTTTGTTTTTATGCAAGAAAAATGACCCAGTACATGGATCTGTTAATCACTACCTCTTTGGATACTAACTGAATGCCCCGTAGTAATGATTCACTAACTCTTTTGCAGTTTATCTGAGTTGATTGTATTTTAGGTTTTTTTTTTTACTTTTAGTTGTACATCACCTTATGGCCAAGGAACAGCTTCTGACCTTGTTTTCTGCCCTTTTGCACTGCAAGAGTTGTACAGAGAGGATGCAAAGAAGCAAGTAAAAAGCAAGTGGTAATTCTCTTGTCATAAAGAAATCTTATGTTGCTCTGCGACCATGTCAACTTACCCAGTTGACTTCATTGCCTGTGTGGGCTAGAGATGGAGGGCCTGTGAACAGAACATGTTGCAATTAGATGCTGCCTTTCCCTCATATAATTTATCAATAGTAACATTTTTTTCCTATTGGGATATATTCAGAACGAAATTTACAACCAGAAAAGGAAATAACACAGTATTAATAAAAAATTCTCTCCTGCTGTGTATTTTGCAGTATAGAAATGTGAAATGACTCATAATTTTGCAAAGAAATCAGTTCTCCCGAGATGAAAAACTGGGGTCAGCCCAGGTTTTGAGTTTGTGATTGTCTAAGTCAATTAACAATGCCCGAAACCTGCTGTAAATTGCTCCGACATTTGTAATGGGTGAAATATTACATACGTGGTTCTTACATCAATGATAATAAGTTGGCAAAGCATTGTCATCTATCATCTTCATGCCATGATATAGCATGACCTCATGTATTATCAGCTGAAGCAATGACTGAATATTCTTAGAAGTCAGGTAAATCAGTCCCTTACTTGTTTAAGCATCTGCACAATACTCTTAAAACAAATAGCAGCAGTTTCACTGAGGTATTATGAAAGAGAAATCTTTGTGTGCCTTATGTGTGCCTGATGTCTTCATTTCTGCTCCCAGTGGATGTATAAGTACAGCATCTTATCTGACATAAATTCAATTATGGATAGGTCTGCCATAGAAGAATAACTCCTGAGTGTATACTNATTGTATACACGCAAGGAAAAAGTTATATTGACAGGACTATTAAAACTAAGCATGTATTTGTGTGGCTAGCAAACTTTTCACATCAACATGATCAATTCGGTGAAGGAGATTGAATTTCTTATCATCTTGAGTTTGCAAAATTCTAGATCTACTGTATACACAAAATGTCAGTACTCATTAGTCTAATGTTACTTCCAGGTTAGTACTTTACGTGTCTTTACTCAGAGACAAGACTGTTTATAAATTATTAGAGGTAACAAATAGTGCAGCCTTTTCTTAAAGAGCCACAGCCCAAAATACTAGAACAATCCATTTTCCCCCCTTAAAAACAAAGAAATATTACTCCTATATACCATTTTGTTCTATAATGCAGATAAATCTGAAGCTTCACCAAAACTGTTTTTAATGTTGATGCTTGCATTGAAATTGAGCAGAACTAAAATGTTCATCCTTTTAATATTTGATCCAAGTTTAAAATAAAAGTAATGTTTTCTAAAAGTGAAACTGCATGTTAAAATCATATATTAATACTTCTCCAGAAGTAATTCCAAGTTAGATAATGACTGCAGGATGCTTGTGCAAGGCAAGTATTGCAGGAGGTCTCTGTACCATGGAGTGAAAGTTGACTAGCACAGAAGATGGAGATTAATTTAGACATAAAGTAACTTTTGCATTCAAATATTTTTATATTCAAGAGAAACAAAAAGGCATGGCACTTATTAATTTCTATGACTGTATATATATATATGGTACAAAGTTCTCAGATATAGAGAATTTGCATGGAACTAGAGTGCCATTCTTGTTTTGTTATCCATTCTTTAATAATATGTCATATCAGCAACACTGAAATCTTTATCGCTGAAAATTCCCCAATAGGGTTAGAATTTTTCAAGATATGATTTGCCCTCTTCTTGTGACAAAGAGGATTGAGTGCAAAGGTTCTATTGCTAACACATCACCTACTGGAAAAATGAATATGGAAAGCCTATTAATGTATACTTCAGTTCCCATAAGTTACTCAGTGTAATATAAGTTGTCAGAATGAAGCATCATGAAAGGCAATGAATATGTGGGGGAAATATTCAGACAGGACTGAACCACTAGAGTAGCGAGATCCTGCAGAAACTCACCCCTTCAGACCTGTTCTTTTAAAAAATTAGGTTCCTTTTTCCTGTCACTCCCTCTAAGAACTTCTAAACAGGCAGTACCTAGCTGTTTTCTCTGAGCTTTGATTTTTTTCTCTGCGGAGGCAATACCAGTATGCTTCAGAGAAACAACCCACCTCATGATTTTTCTTCAGCTTTCATGTTCACAATCTGTTTCCACTGTTTCTCCCCATATATTTACTTTTATTTATTTCTATACGTCATCCAGAGTTTCTGGACACCCTGATTCATGTTTGTTCTCTCTGTCAACAGCCACTGTGTGCCAGAGTCTCTTCTAGATCCTGACAACTTGGACTAGTTCACTTAGACTACTGCAGAAAATAAATCTCTTTTTCTCTTTCAGGGAAAAAAATATTCTTTTTCTAAACAAAATTAGCTTTAAACAGAGGATGTTTTATTTTACCCAATAGGTAAGACTGCCATCAAAACAAATAGTTCAGCTCAAGGCATAGAGTTGAACTCAGATGTGATGCACTAGGTAAAAGTGAGGAATAATGCAGACAGAATGCCTTATAGTCAGCTCTGTTTTATTTACTCAGAAGATGAGATGCCAAAAATAATGGAAACAATCTGGAGAGTTCAGTAGTTTTTTCATATACTCCTTTTCTTTGAATCAACATGAGACAGTGGGCATCTCAATTGCATTTCCCACAAGAAATGGTTCTTAGATGGCTTGATTCTGCTCACCTGAGAGCATAATGTCTTCAGAAATACATGGAGCCGGGCAGATCTGCAATTAACATAGCTAACCTGCCTATGAGCTGAACTAGCCCACACAGAGCCTATACTTTTGCATGGTTTATCTATAAACTTGCCAGTGCAATCACAACTAATGGAATTACCTCAGATGTGTGTCTATTACCTTATTCTCTCCTTCAGACTTCCTGTACTTAAAACAAAGTTAGCTCATATAATAAACAGCTAGGAGAAAGCATAATTTATTAAAGGAGATGCTTTAGCTTACCCAACTCCTTTCAACTACTTTACATAAGAGTTATATTGTGTTATGTTGCCTTTTACATTATGAAGAGCAGAGTATGAAATATTGAGGGAATTCAAGTGAATGTTATGTGATCTGTCTTATAGCACCTTACATATCACTTCTGAATTTGGCTCACAGGTCCACTGACTGAGAAGAGAGAACAAGATATCCAGAACAGCCAGCAAATGAAACCATATCTTAACATCAGGGGAAAATATTAGGGCAAACAGTATTGCAAAGTGAATAATTATAGAAAAGTAACTTGATAGGGAACAGAAAAAATAGCTTCAGACTTAAGTGAGATTGCAGACATGTAAATAAGACATGCAGTTAAGGTTGATCTTTAATCCCAAACTTTAAGGTAAGGGCGTATTAAATTATCACTGCTAGGAGTGGCTTGTTTGCGGAAATTATATTTACAGCACTCAGTTCTCTTTCTCCAAAACTAGAGCGCATGGAGGTGTTGCTGGCAAAGCTCCCCCAAAGCCAGCTGAGGCTCTGAAGCAATCTGCCCTATGCCAACCTGGAGAGCCAGAGACATGACACTCACTGACTTGTGTCAGGACTAGCCTTGGAGGCTCATACTATTCAGGCGACTGTCAGGCTGTTTGGTTAGCACAACTGCTTGGAATACTCAAAAAACAACGCAACATGAAATCCTGCAGTTATCATTTCCATTCTTCATTGCAGCTTGAAGAATTAAGTGTGTATGAACAGGAATATGTATACTGGAAAAATATAGCATGTTACTAAATATCATTCAGTGATCTTCAGAGAGTCATATGAACGTAATGCGATAGATGTCTTACTAAATAGTTCAGCTGCATACATCAGTAAACAGAAATGTTATTTATAATGGTAAAACAGTTTAATTAATACAATTTCTTTTAACTGAAAACAATTTTATTTTATGCAAATTTTATTCAAAGTTCTGTCTAAAGAATTTTTAAAAATTATAATAGCTTAAATAGATAATTTACCTGTTAATGTGACTGAAAAAGTCTTTTTCTGAAAATCTCATTTACCATTCAACTCAAAACACATTTTATATATAAACAGTGCAAAAAAACCAGTTTGAATGTATGCATCCTACATAATAATTTATCTGTCATGGATTCCATGCTTGTCTGTAGTGCCCAAATCTAAAGGTTAAGGAAAAATATTACCAGAAAATTTAATGTGTACGACAAATGTTTGTTCTAGGTTCATGGTACTAGGCTTGAGTTTTAGCAAAGCCAAAGAAACAGACTGTCAGGACACTTCTGGCTCAATTTATCAAACTAATGAATACAGGCTACTAAGAAAAGTGTGCCAGTGTAATAAAATAATGCAGCTCACTGCCAAAAGTTTCTTGACAATTACTGCTGGAATACATAACTGTAAGAAACTGTGTTAGCTCTTATCTACTAAAACTTTTAAAAATCTGACAGTTACACTGCAAATACTGGCCATGTCAAATTGTCATTGTAAATTAGAGATGGAATCTAAGTAGCAGCTGGACAGCAGCTGACTAAGAGGGTTCACACCTACTGAATTTGCCTTATTTTCTTATTGTGGGTTGTTTCATATACTCAATCAATCAGTTTAGGTTGCCTTGATTTATCTAAAAATGTGAGTAATGTGTTTTTTTCCTGTTTTTGCTTTTGTGCTTCTGCTTTCAAAACTCTTTAGTGTTTCTGTTAGCCTGTTTTTCTCCTGCTTGTACTCTCCAAAATTGTTTGCAATTTTTTCTGGCAATGGCTGAAGTACGAACTTTGGAAGTAGGATTTCTAAAAAGGCAGCTTCACAGGTCCTTCTAATAACTGAATAATGTAGTGAGTTATAAATGTTATTTAACTCTTGGAGAATTCATTGTGTATTGTCAGTCCAGGATTAATGAGGAAGGTTATAATTAGATTCATTTTATTATCATGTATTTTTCTTTTAAAATATTTAAAATTATTTTTTCCCACATATTTCTACTCAAATATTTTTGCTTTTTACTGGTTTGATCCTTTGCTATCTGTTCACAAGCCCAACACTCATCTTCCAAACCCATAATATGCATGGAAATTACTAAAACTGAGATGAGAAACAAATATATGACATGACTAAAACTTAAGATAGAGAAATTTGAGTAATCAAGCAAACTAAGATAAATATTTTGACATTCTAAGTACTTTATTCCACCTGCAGGAAAGTTATAAATTAGGTGAATCAGAAAATTCATGGGAGGAGGAGAAAAAGGAGAGACAGAGGCAGAAGTTTAGAGAACTTAGTTTCCAATGTCCAGGATGTATTACAGTCACGTCTATGTATAGGTATATCATTAAGAACTAATTTCTTCTTAGTCACCTGATACAAGCAGTCTGAGCTCAGACAGACCTTACACTGACACAACCAGTATAGGCAGAGCTAAGGTTTGACAACAAATGGAGTATCTCCATCCACTGTATATCTCTTCATGGGCTGTTTTGAAGCTGTTTACCAAACCAGTTTTAGGCTTGGATGCTTATTTACCCATCAGAGGTTTGAGCACAGTTGGTGTACATCTGCATGTGAGTTTCTGATTGATTTTTCTCAGGTAGGAATTCAGCTCATGAGTACCAAAAGTACTCTGTGAACGTGAACAACCTGCAGTAAGGGTGAATGATTTGCCGGAAAAACACATAACTGCACTGAGTCAAAATGTTAAAGTAGATGTAGTTGGTGTGGAATATGTGGCAATCAATCACAATTTATCAGAGGATTGTACCTGTTCAGGCTGCAGTGGATGGGTTGTCAAGTGAATGGCAGAGGACTATCCCTCAACTAGTTGTAACAAACTTGTTGAAATTTGAATCCATACTCTTGCTCTTCAGCATGGATTTGTTAAGCGTTTTAAGAAATACTGTGCAACAGAAAGCAGTTCAGCCTAAAGAATTAATATGAGGAATAGTTTTAAATGTGTAAACAAACAAAAGCTTTTTTAAAAATGGGTTTCAACAGCAGTTAAAGAAACATTTCCATAAATATAATTTTTATGTATATATCTGTATCCTTATGCAAAATGGATGCCTTTTATACTTTCTTGCTAAGAAATGTAAGCATCTTGCAAATATAAGATAATGAACTTCAAAAGAAATTCCTAAATTGCAATCACTGAAAAGATACCATTTTGATAATTAACCATCCCATGGTATGGTTGTCTCATTCGAGTGTCAGCTAGATATTAATGTTAGTATCAACTCTACATAGAAAGAGTGCTGGCAATCTGATTAGAGTTTCTGAAAGCTAAAAGACAGGGAAATTAAACTAGCCACTCATTTTAAGTTGTCATTTATTCAGCTTGTAAGGTATAGTAAGAATTGGTCACATTTCTGCCATATTCTGCACCATTCTCAGTATCTTTTGCCTTTTCATGCACCCAGGTCTTCAGTAGAGCAGTAGGATTTGTCACTTGGCAGATAAGATTTGAAAGAAGGCAAAAGATTTCTGGTTATTGTTTTGGTGAACAGCAGCAGGAGAGCTAGGAGATACAATACAACTATTCTGCTCCCGAGCGGAGTAACAGCAAAAAGACTGCAGTAAGTGGATGGGCTGATCTGAACATATTGCTTTCTCTTGCAAATGCATCACAGAGAAAAAGTAAGAACATATATTTTGAAATGCTTTAAATAGCATTAATAAAGGCAATAATTTCTTCATAATGGGGAAGATGTATTAATAATAATAACATACAATAATAATACTAATAATTTATAAATTAACCTATAAATGAAATGTTTTTGTTTATTTTAGACATCCTATGGTAGAGAATCTGATGTCTGTGTTCATCTGTGACTAACAGTTCCATTGGACAATTTTAAAATGCAGAGGAAAGCAAAGTTTTGAATGGAGAGTTACCGTGTGAGCTCATTAACACAAGATAGGCATAAAGCCTAGTAATTTAAAAACCATATTCCAACATCAAGTAGATGAGAAAAGCATTCTCCTAGTAATTCGAGTATAAAATTTTAAGGGCTATAAATCAAGTTGCAGAATAGAACTCACTGAATAATTAGGGTCAGGAAGAAATGTTTTCTTTAGTTTCCTCTGGAAGTGTAACATTTCTGATAGGGACCATACTGAATTATTCAAAGGCAATTTTAAAACTTTACAGTGAGTTCACTTTTTGCAACAACTAGGAAAAGATAGGCTGAAAAACTTAAATTAGCAGTTTGCAATAGTTCCTGGTTGTTTTTTTTCTTTTGTTAGAAGCATGGAGAGGATGATAGACAGTCGGGTCGAATATTTTATGAACTGATAAAACAATAGCAATCAGAAAATGAATCTGGAATATGCAAATGGAAAAAGACTTTTGTTCTTTCGTTTAACAGCTTGAAGAAACTTAGTTTTCTCCATTAATCACTGGCTATTTTTTCACTGTATATCATGTCCAAATGTGAGAGAAAGCTAAAGTAATGAGCTTGTTTGAATTTGAAATATATGGTTGTGATATATGAGTGTGAATTTGCATCTGAACACTTCTTTGCAGCTGTGGAGGTATCCTGCTGACTGCACTACTTTTGGTAGCATTCCAGAAATCCATGAATAACATTTCAAGACTCAGTCTTACCTTTCCTCTTGGGTCAAGATGGTTGCAATATTTCATTTTTTGTCTTCTGTTATGTGTATAGGACTTGTACAGCCCTTTTCAATTCCTATATTTCACCTAAAAATCTCTATCAAAGTTTGTTTTTCTTTCTTTGAAAAAAAGGTTATTTTGAAGTTTTTTTTTTAAGTTATTTTAAAAGTTATTTTACCTCAAAATGTCCTGGTGCTATCTTATTTGTATAATGTTGAGAATCACTGATTTGTTATGGGTTTCAAGTGCAGGTAGCAAGTTAATTGAGTTTTCTTCTCAGAAGATGCAGATGGTTTTGTGAACATTTTTTTCAAGCCACATAACATTTTAACACATTGTAATACTTAGGAGGAGAAAATAGAGAGAGAGAGAATTCTTTTCCTCATGTGTCTTCAAATAACATTTTTGAGTTTTTTGTGATGACTGATTACAGTTTGGGACACTTTATTTTAATAGTTTAGGTAAAATCTTCTAAGAACACGAGTTAAGAACTAACTCCACCATTACTTTTCCAGGATCAGCTTTTCTTTCTTTCTCAATAATTCATTTTCACTAAGATCACTTGAATAATTTTGGTTTGGAGACCGNGTGTCTTCAAATAACATTTTTGAGTTTTTTGTGATGACTGATTACAGTTTGGGACACTTTATTTTAATAGTTTAGGTAAAATCTTCTAAGAACACGAGTTAAGAACTAACTCCACCATTACTTTTCCAGGATCAGCTTTTCTTTCTTTCTCAATAATTCATTTTCACTAAGATCACTTGAATAATTTTGGTTTGGAGACCGAGCTAGGAAACTGTTAGGATGTAATATAACAATTTGTTTACTGACAAAAATTTAATAGCAGCAAATGAGTGATGATTTAATAGAGTTTAAAGACATTAAGTTTATACTTGTATCTGATTCTACCCTTCTGCTTGAATTTAAAATTCTGGTTATCTTAATCAAAACTAATGACTATTCTGCATACGAAGTTACTTTCATTCACAATTAGTGCATAGCAAGAAAGCTACAACAGTTGTTTCTCTGTAATGGTGATGATGGTCAAGACAAACACTTTAAGTTGGCAAATGGCTTTAAACTGAGAGAGAGTAGGTTTGAATTAGATATAATGAAGTCCTTCACTATGAGAATGGTGAGACACTGGAACAGGTTGCCCAGAGAAGTTGTGGCTACCCCATCTTTGGAAGTGTTCAAGGCCAGGTTGGATGGGCCTTTGAGCAACCTGATCAAGCAGAAGGTGTCCCTGCCTACACTGAAGAGGAGGTTGGAAATGGATGAATTTTAAGGTTCTTTCCAAACCAAACCATTCTATGATTGTAAATGATGAGAAGGTATGATAGTTATACAAGTTCAATGCTTGGCAAAGGTCTTATTAAAATAAAATCCTCCCATCCTACCAGAATTTATATTTTCAATATTTTGTGTAGAATAGACTATTTGAAAGGGAATTATTGACTGGATGCTCCGATCAGAGCAGGTTCCAATGCAGCTGAGAGTGTTTGTATGCAATATTTCATCCATTAAAGGTGTAAAAGACTTTACGCAAATATCTTCCGAGTTTATATTTGTTTTGTTTGTGTTAATCAAGTTTAATAAAATGGTTTTCTAAATGAAGTCTCTTCATTCTGGTTATACTGCCTTTCATTTATAGCTGCCCTTAGCTAGACTTCAGGCTTCATTATATGAGATATCTATGATTTTATAGCATGAGGCAAAACAAATTCAGGGATAGAATATTAGACTTTCAGAATCATTTAGAGCTGATAGGGTGTTTAAAGTGACGAGTTCAAGACCTACTAAAATAGAAACCTAGCAGTTGTGTTGGAGTAGCTGGCAGATGGAATGACACATAATGATAATGGAGATATTCAAAAGAAATCTGAACAATAGATTTGATTACTTCAAGTTGTAAACTTCAACTTACTATTATAGATATTACAATTTAAGTTTTTTTGGGGCAACTCCCAAACCAGTTTTTTGAATCTTAATTTATTTTCCACATTCTTTATAATACCACTTACCTATATGAAACCATTTAGACTCCAATCCGAAACTGATTAGCTGTAAAAGTAATACAGACACATACACGTTTTTTATAAAACCCCATATTTGCACTAAATGTTTTCTTCTATGAATGTGACTTTAAAGTTGTAACTTTCGTTTGGCCTTCAGGACAGCTACAAGGATTTTTTTTTAATTAGTTCGATCTGGCTATTCTACTCCTTCAGAGTACCAGCAGATTTCAGATGGTGTTATCATTGGAGAAAGAATTGATATCTGTATTCTATTTAGATTTTATCTCCTTCTGCTTCCACACATTCACCAGTGCTGCAATAGAGGCCAATAGAATCAAGAGTTATTCCAACTCTCTTGTTTCAGAAGAAAAAAAAAGCCATTTCCCAATCTTCTTCCTACTGTTTTCTTGAAAAAAAAAAAGTTTTTGACTAGCAGCAATAAAAAAATAAGCTATCTGAAAGAATGCTTTTGAAAAGAAATGTTTATCCTCCAAATTTATTGCATTTTGCACAGAGATTCTTTTTAAAGAACTACTATATTTATTCCTCATTTCATTCATGCTGATAAGACTGCATCATGAAATTCTAGATTACTGATCTGAAACAGAGGCATGAAAGCCTTTAAGTAGGATTATATGTGTTATTGCCTAGAATACTAAATCTATGTCCTTTTCACAGTCCAATCATTATTTTATTACTTTTAGAGTATTCCAAATTACATTAAAACCCAACTGATATGAATTTAAGAGAAACATATAACGATAAGCAGCAACATATGAACAAAACATTTGAGGATATTGATGCACTAATTCATCCAACTAAATGCAATGTTGCAGTTATGTTGAACAGTTAATGTGTACAACTACTTCCCTCAGGACAGCTCTCTAGCACTATTCTGGGAAAGATGTTTTTGTTGCTATGGCACTTAAATGTTCTAATTACGGACTCCAAAGATGTTTCCTCTTCCAAAGGCTTTGAAACCAACCCTTCCCTTAGGCATGCATGACTTTTCCATAGATGATTTTATTAAAATTAGATTATAATAAAATCTTATTAAAAATGAATTAAGTGTATACACTGAAGATCAGAAGTGATCAAAGGCAAATTTAAAGCAAATGTATTCTAAAAGGTATTTAAGAGCTTACCCTTAGTAATTTATTCCAGTGGAAATTTGGAACTGAAACACTAAAAAACCCTAACTTGTTAGACACCTGTCTTCATCTTTATGCACCAAAATGTCTTTTAAAAGCCATCATTTGGATTGTGGCTTTCTAATAGCTTCCTTTCTAGAACAGAAATATCACAAATGCTAAAGCATGATCACAGGCTAAAGCCATTGTTTTCTTAGGTTTCATACTGTAACTGTATATCTACATTGTGTAGGCACTCAAGTTAGTACTTGTGCGTGAAGCTGCTTCTCCTTCACGTGAATGTATATTATTGTGCAAATTCAGTTTCAAAGATTTGCAGCTGGGGGTTTTTTGAGCAATGTACACTTCTGCTGTCCTTCAGGGTATACTGCCATTAAGTATAAGACCTCTATTGTTCTTCTGACCAAATGGAGATATCCTCCTTGAGAGGGTATTCTCTACTAAGAATTTTGTTGTGATTTAACCCCAACCAGCAACTCTGCCCCACGCAGCCGCTCGGTCGCTCCCCCTGATGTGAAACCCAAAACTCTGAACGTCCCCTCCTACCTCCTTCTTCCACCAGCTTTATATGCTGAGCATGACACTGTATGGTATGGACCGTTGGCCAGATGGGATCAGCTGTCCTGACTCTATCCCCTCCAAACTTCTTGTGCACCCCCAGTCTCCCATCTGATGGGGTGAGTTGGGGTGAGGGGCAGAAAAGACACTGACTCTGCATAAGCACTGCTCAGCAATGATGAAAACATCTTTGAATTATCAACACTGTTTCCATCACAAATACAAAACATAGCCCCATACTAGCTACTAATAAAAATTTTACTCTATTCCTGCCCAAACCAGCATAATAGTCACAAAAAATATAGGATTTCTAAAATTATTTTCCTCTACATTAACTTTTGTGAAGTATTAAAAAAGAAGAGTATGATGCAATCTCTTTTAGAACACTAGCTAGGATAAGGTTAAGCAGATTCCAGTGAGTTACCTATGCATTTACACATGCCTAAAAGCATTGGTGGCAATAGGATGCCACAGGTGTCATTGAAAATACAGTCAGAAGACAATGAAGCTACACTTTTGTAACTGAGGTATAATTTGATCTGCAAAATCTTTATTACTCTATTAAAGGAAGGAAACAATTTGTGTGCTTGGGAGAGGGGGCTTTTTTAATATTCATTGCTAGCAGTTTTAATATTGGAATCACTGAGGCATAATGAACAGAGAAATAAATAATCACTTTCAAGAAGGGATTGTGTTTTAAAAAAACCCTGCCTTATTGCAGAGGGAACTTAGAGTAAATTTTGTCCCACAAATACACAGTTTGAGTAAAACAGTTGTAAGTTTAAAAGAGGAAGGCAAATCTTGTGTGTTATTGGAAAGTACTGTTTTCTTAGAAATCAGTCTTTTATGAAGGAAATACTATTACTACCTGAGCTTTGAATTAATTTTACTGATGTCTCTGCCTTATTGTGCACCTTTTATTGTGCTCCTAAGGGTTTTCCCCTGTCCCAGTCTCCTGCTGCAAGGGAGCTTTCAAATGTCTGGGGTGGGACAAGAGAAAATATTTGGCTTTCTTACAGATACTTTGCTTACACCTTTTTAAGGAAACACATCTGTGAATTAAATATTTATGAAGTGCTATGCTGGGTAGCTCTAATCCAGTATTTGTTTTCTGACTACATAGAATACTGGAGACAGTGACAGAATATCTGAAAGGCAGGGATGGTACAATCTGGCTTGTGAAAGATTCAGACTAAATTCCAATGCTTAGAGATTAACGCTAATGGATGAAACTTGACCTTTTTTTAAGTCTCATTTTTCATAACTCTGAGTGCGATGTCCTTTCTGGCCAACAGAAAATAAAATTAAGTGACAGGAATAAGAGCATTGGCTGAAATATTTATTTTGAAACTGCTTCTTTAAATCCAGGAAAAACAAAAATCTCAGTCTGATGACTTTTTTTCCTTATGCAAATTGAAATTTCAGTGACAATCTTCTGTGGGTTATATTTATCAACTAACAGATTACAAATACAGTTAAATTTTACCTAGAATTCTTATAGTAATAATCTTTTTTTTGTGCCTTATTTTATGTAGTGACTGTCTTTTTTTTTCTTGCATGTATCAGAAAGACCTTAATTTACAAGGGCTGCATGCCAGGTTACTACTTACTAAAACAGAATTAATACTCTGCTAAACAGTGTGCAATAGTATACTCCGTACTACTGAGATGGAGATTTGCCTCTTAGTGCTGGAGTAAAGGCAGCTTTCACAAAGTCTGTTGATGTATGGGCTGGATGCACAGATGGTGAGCTGGATTGAAAACTGGCCAAATGGCTGGGCCCAGAGGGTGGTGATCAGTGGCACAATGTCTAGCTGGATGCTAGTAACTGGCCATGTAACTTGGGGGGACAAAACTGGTCCGGTCTTGTTCAGTATCTTCATTAATGGTCTGAATGATAGGACACAGTGTACACCTCAGAAAATTTGCTGATGACACAAAACTGGGAGGAGTGGCTGATAAACCAGAGGGTCATACTGCCATCCAGAGGGACCTCAACAGAATGGACGGAAGGCCTGGTAGGAACCTCATGAAGTTCAATCAGGTGAAGTACAAAGTCCAGCACTGGGGGAGGAACAAACCCATGCACCAAAACATGCTGGGGGACACTGCCTGGAAAGCACCTTTGAAGTAAAGGACCTGGGGGTTGTGGTGGATACCAGGTTGAACGTGAGGTAACACTGTATCCTTGTGTCAAAAGTGGCTAATGGTAACCTGGCCCGCATGAGGCAAATTATTGTCAGTAGATGTCAACCTGTTGGTAAGCCACACCTGGACTATTGTATCCAATTCTGGGCTCCTTAGTACCAGAGACCTAGACATATTGCAGAGAGACCTATGCAGGGGCACAAAGATGATTAAGGGACTGGAGCTTTTCTCCTGTGAGAAAAGACTGAGAGAGCTGGGACTCTAGCCTAGTTTAGGGGAGATTTTCTCAGTGTATATATATAAATACCTGAAAGAAGAGTGCAAAGAAGATTGAGCCAGGCTTTTTTCAGTGGTGCCTGGCAACAGGACCAAGAGGCATTCAAGTTCACACCAAACTCAATATCTGAAAATGATGTAACACAGCAAGGTTTTCTCAGGTTCATTGTGCTTCCCATTGTTCACCTTAGCAATATTTCCTCCAAGAATTGTGTGGCTTCTGATGCATGGCTTAGTTATGTTTTACCCTTCTTATGCATTTCTCCTTTATAGCTTACAGAGGCCAGACTGCACAAGAACTTCTCTCAAAATCTCATGTCTGTACTTATGTCTGTATGAACTGGGGGGAAAAAAATTCCTTCCAGTTCAATCAATCAAACTTGCTTCTAGGAGTAGATGGCTAATTAAGAACAGTAATAGAAAGATGGAAAAATCTTGAAAGGATTGCTACAAGGTCATCTCAACCACTCTTGATACAACACAGGATTCTTTTTGTTTATATGATTTTGAGTGCATATTTACTTAATTTCTTTTTAAAACCTTCAGTGATATACACTTTAGAATCACTCATCCAACTATTCTCTTGCTTTACTTTTCCTACTTTTAGGTTTTTAGAAAACCTTTTTTAATGTTCAATCTCTCTTTTTTTTTTTTTTTTTTGCAGTTAAACACAGAAACACTACTCCTATGGTCTTTTGAGCCATATTTTTTTAACTGTAAATGTCTCTTCTTTGGGATAAATATTTATTTTCACTTATTTTGTTGGACATGTTTTGATCTTTTTTTATTGTGGTTGTTGTTGTTTTCTTAGTGTTTTTTTTCTGCCCAGACTGCTTTTCAACACCTGAGATCATAAAACTCATTGTCCAAAAATGGATTATATACTCCACCTGAGGACCTACATTGGCGAGTGGGGGAAAACTTTTTGACTTTTCCAGGGAAAGTTCCTTTTTCTGTCTATGAGAAGACATAGCTGCATTGAAGTCACTAACATTATTTTGGTTTAATCTACTTAAAGTCTAGCCAATTAATCAACATAAATAATTTAAAACTTTTATTGAGGTAGCTTAATGATTTAGCCACATGTCTTGACCATGTGTTTCTTTCAGTTGTGTTATTTGTGAATCTTAATTTATACACTAACATATTGAATCATAATGACAGGGCAATTTCCCAATTCCCATTGCATGTAACAAGCAGAAACATTATTTGTGAGCAATCTGTAATCTTTAAGCAATATATTAACAATATATATTAAAAAGAAGCCTAATAAAATTAAAATAAGAGCTTCTAGTGACTCTGGGGCTTTGGGGTGGGGATTATATTTTTTTTCTTTGGTGAAAATGTCAAGCTTTACAAGTTTTGCAAGCATTAGGATACATTCCATGCTGATTTGCACTGTGCAAAATCCTATTGGAGGGAAAATTCTTGCAGATTACTAGAGACGGAACTTGAACCAAGGTCAATTTCTAACATGTTTCTATTTTTATTTCTGTAACAACCCCCGCCCTTATTTAAAGGATTAAATCATAATACTGATATGTACTAAGATTAATTAATTAATCTTAATTAATTATAAATTGATGTAGAGTGCAGCTTCTGAAATCTGAATGCTGACTTTATTATTTATCCTGTCTTCTGTTGAGTGGATTGTAAGTCTGCCTTCTCTCCTCCTCCCTTTCTTTCTGTTTCATCTTCTCATCACAGACTAACTCAATGGCCATCCATTAAATTATTTGAATTTGAAACTTTCATCCAGTGAAGTTCTCGTAACTGGGAGGTGCAGTTTTGACATCACCAGTGAGGGATTTCAGTGAAATCAGTGCATTATGAATGTCTGCATTGTAACTGATCAGTAACATGAGGATAAGTGTCTCTTATGTAGAATTCCTTCTGTCTTCTACAGAAGATTCAAATTGTATTTTCAGTTACAAAACCAGAATTATGGTTAGCACATAAATAAATAGGATCTGAATGCTTTACATAGATGGGATAAAAAGTTAATGTCTTTTAACCTTCTGGCAGCAGACCATATGTATTATAGTACCCAGGTGAATGAAGTAATATGCACGTTTGTGACAACATTGCAGATAATCAGAGATTTATTGAAAGCAAAGAACATCATTCTGGTCACAGTGTTGAGTGTATTTGGGCATTCTTGAAAATCTGGTTGCCCTTTTTGTAACATTTGTTACTATTTGTGCCATCCTTTTTGTGGAGACTCTGTTAAATTGGTTTTCAAACAAGTTCTCACACTGTGTCTAAAACCTAGGCCTCAGTCTAAAGCTTTTGTACTGAAAAGCTTTAACTTCAGTGCTAGGTCCATAACAAGTGTGAAGTTGCAGCCAAGCTAACACACCCAACAGTGCCTTTGTTGTACTGATGCTAACAGCAACAGAGGAAAAGAAGAGAGCCTGGGAGCTCAGTGGAGTTCTCTCCTTTCTAGTTCTTCTTCTGATAATATCACTTGCATGACTGCTGTCACTCCATTATCTCATAAAACTCAAGTTACTTTCTTTCCTTCCACTCCAAGAATGGGAATAATTATTTATCTCGGTGTTTACTACCAAAAATTCATTCTTGTAAGTGCTTTTCATTTGCATAATTTATATTCCCTATTTCCAGTTGTGATCTTTTTGACATCTTCTGGCTCACTGATTTTGGGATTACCATTTTTTTGAAGGTTTCAAGCACTGACTGGACTCTAACATTATTTTTGATGCAAATTTGGTCCGTAATCTTGCAATAGATTTTCTCTCTCCCATGAACTGTGGTTCGAAAGAGAAGTTAAAATTGCAAAAATGCAACCTTTATGAAACTTCTAACTGCTTGCTTCAATTTCCACCTTTTAATCAATTTTACAGTGTTTCCTAATCATGCTAGAGGTGTATTCAGAGCTCCAGTAAAGCTGAGTGCAAAGCCTTCATCTTGAAGTGAAGAATATTGTGAAAAAGGTTTCACATTGTTCTTTGGTCCTTCAGCTTGCACTAAATGATTTGCAAATACTTTATCTGCAAGATCTGGTGAATGGCAAGCATATACATGCAGAAAAGGTACAAAATAATAATATTTAGAAATACAGTTTTCATTAAACAAAAAATGAACTTTAAATGGAAAGTTGCTAATTCAAACAATGAAGGTCACATAGGTGTATTTTTTCAAGACACAGCTGGATTCCTACATAGAAAGCTGCTTTAATTATAAAGAAGCAGACTCCTCGTATTAAATGGTGTATGACCAAACAAGCTGCCTTCATTTCACTTCTCAGACAGCTGGAGTAGAATTCAGAGGCAGCTAATTGCCGTGGGGACCTTTCTCTGGCAAGCAGCCCATTGGTACTCTCAAGGGGTGGAGAGGCTTCACACAGAAAGCTTAAAAGCATCTGGACTGTTGTGCAGAATGCTACTGCTGACAGATTTACCATCTGTCTTTGAGCAAGACAGAAGTTTGAGAAGCTCGGATACCTCTATTCCTCAGTAGAAAGCCCTTTGTCAATCAAACCCTCCTCATTAGAATAGAGAGAACTTGAACTACAGCTAAGTGAAAAAGAAATATCAAGACATTAACTTACTTTTATTTGTGTATGGCTAGATGAAAAATTCTGTAGCATTAAGAAACAGCAAGCTGTAAACACATTTGTATTATCCATAACATAAATTTTCTGCATGAGAATAGTTTTACAGATGTCCCAACAGTAACCATATTCATATGGTTATTTCTTGTTCATTATAAGAAAGAGTTGTGTTGTAATAGCACGGAATAATGAATTCATACTATACACTATAATATGTTAGACAACAGATATTTATTTTTTGTAAATTGTCATTGACTTTAAAGAGCAATTACTTTCATTCCTATATTTGTAGGCAATAGAATGGATTATATCTATCTTACAAGGGAACTTGAAAGCTCTAAGCACTGGAATAAGAAAAGGAAGTGCAGTCATCCCTGAACATTTTGATGTGTACTTGCTAATACATAAAATTATGTCTATTGCCTAGTGCAATTTTTAAAGAATCAGTCAAAATTAGGAACAAAATATGAATATATTATAAAAAGCTGAAGTACACAAATATTTTCAGCAACAAATGCACATATATAAACATATGTAAACACATAATGCCTCCAGGTCTGAAAGACATGCATTCATCCCAACAGTTCATAAAACTGTTAGGAATTGTGAAGACTGGAATTACGTATTCCAGTTTTACTTAAGCCTGTAAGTCTATATGTTTCTATAAGACTTCAGTGCCTTCCTGAAAGATGTAAAAATAGTTATGTCCAACTGCTCTTCTTGTATTGCTGTGGTTGACCAGTAAGTGTGTACTGGGTGTTAAAAGGGAGCAAATATTTACTTCATGGCACATGTTCTTGAAAGCCAGGCTTCAGTTTAATGTGAACACAGAAGAATGCTGAACGTATTATAGAGTTTTCATACAAAGTATTTGAACCCACCCCCACCCCCCCCACACACATATATATATTTGTGTATGTATATTTATCACAAAGATATAGATACAGGTACAGGTATCTCCTAAAAAACAGTTTTTTGTGTGTATGTGAGAAATTTTGATAGTTTTTTTTTTTTTACCTCAAATACTTTACCACAAATCTAAAGGGAAGGAGGACAATATATGCCAGGATTTTCCTTCAAGCTTCTTGGCTGCAAAACACTAAAATCCAGCTTCTCTCTCTACATCCATGCAGTATAGAAAGAACACATCACCAGATGTTGGAAAGGATGCAGTTTAGTAATGAGGCCTGAAAACTCTACCCAGCATATTGACAAGTTGCCACTATGAAGAAAAATTACAGATTTATTACATTAGTGACCACAGCTCTCCAATGAAAATGAGAGTCCTGTTTTCCAGTTGCCTTTTCTAGGTTTGTTTCTGTATTTCAATGCAGAATGCTTGTCCTCTAAGCTTAGGGTTAGGGCATATATCTAGAAGATAGAAAATTCAGACTGAATGCTCTAGTACTGAGGGAAGGCCCTGGGTTTAAGCACTCTAATGAAATACAGCCTTAACACTGACCATGCTTTAAAAGAAAATGGAAGTTCACTTCTCTTGGGGAAACAGCTTAGTTCTTTACTTCAGGGAATAGGTTCAGGACTTCAAACTCCAACCTAAAATATATACCCTAATGTAAAGTTAAGAAAGACATAAATTATTCAGATTAAGCAGTGTATCATCATCAAACAGACCTAAGTGCTGGTTTATTTTTTGTGCTGAGCTACTTTTAGTACAGAGCTAGATCATGTACTTCTATACTCTGTTGCAGTCTACAGAGCTGATTTATCAATGTCAAAAAGAGGTATGAGAGTCAAATGATGTGCTCTCTGCATCATTTCCTATTCTCCAGTTTAAGTATATTCCTGGTTCATCATGCTAGCTTGCTATGAATCCTCTTCTCGAAGGGATAATTTCCTCCAGGCATGGCATAGAAGGCTTAGTTGGAGCTTTGAGTTCCACTATGGTGGCAGAATGACAGAATCCCTTTAAGGGACTAGTTCTCATTTCCAAAATGACCATCACAGTATTTCTCCACTTCAGAGAGGGTAAATATGTTTCCAAAGTTGTGGAGATGAAATAAATAGATAAATAAAAGTTCTCTTGTGTAACACATTGAAATGGGAATATATTACTATTGTGGAGGAGATCTTAGTCACAGTATTTTGGTCATGTAGGGACTACTTGTTCCATTTCAATCAAGTGTGTTGGTCTAGTTAAACCACTGTAAATCTCTGTGACTGTATGGAAATTAGTTGCCTACTGATGTATGAGAAGTGTGTTCATGAAAATGCTTTATTTAGCTTTCCTTATTTGGTTAAACAGCAAAGCACAAGGAAATTAAATATCCGTGTACAGCTGAGGTATAATTTCTGAGTACGCAGATAGGACTTCTTGTAAAATATATATGCTGGCATTTATATCAGGGATACAGTGTTCTACTTCTGATTTACAGAGACTTACCTATGTAATATTGAGGGCATAAAGTGAAGAAGAGGAGACTAAACTGGTGACACTGAAAGCATCATTTGTCTTTCAGATGGTTAGAAGGTATTTTCTAGTATCCACAGGCTACTGATTAGGACTGTCACTTAGAAAAAAATGTGTCTCCTAAACCAAACTTATTAAAAGACTCAATCAGTGTAAGTTAATAAAGGTAGAACTCCTCAGTTTGCCATTTTGGTCTGTGAAGTAGAATAACATTTAAAGTATTCTAGCAGCTCATTGTGATATGAGCTTTGAATAAACCATGGCTGTTAAACATTTCCTCTGGAAACATATTCCACTTCTCAAGTGCATCTTATAGAAAACATAACAACATCATGTTTTCTGCATATTTGACAGGCTGTAAGATCCTAAAATGATTCAGTGCACATCTGGTGTTCCTTCGGCAAACTGTAAGATAAGTGTATATTAACTTTTTAAATAACCTTTCTTGTTTGTTTGTTTGTTTTTGGTTTTTTGTGTTTGTTTTTTTTCCTGAGGATAATAGCCCAGATACTGAAGGTACCTGGTGCAGATAAAGTGTATTTCAGGGAACAGTATAGACATGGGAATTTGCAAAGATCCCTTTATATCCTTTGATGTGTTGTTAATGCTAGCTACCAATGGCACAAAGACATGATTCCAGAATTCAAGCATCATGAAACATAACCAGTCCGTAAATCTGATTGTCCAGTTCTAACATTAGGTTCAAGAAGAGAGGGTAAACTATTAAATGACCTATCATCTAAAATTTCCTCAAGTAGGCAAAATAACCTCAGTTGTTTCTTCATGATTCTGTTCATTTGTTTACAGTAGTGAGGATCTCTGAGTGCAATGCATGCACTGAACTTCCATTAGCACTAATAAGAAATCAGTGAGTACACCAAGAAGGGAGTACATGTCTTTGCAATATGTAGTGTACTCCAGGATAGGTACTTAGACCAAAATATATTTGAAAATAATGTGAGAGATAAACATGTGGAATTAAGTGGAAAACCTAGAGGTAAAGTGCTAATTCTTTCATGACATCAGCTCAGCTAGTGTGATGAAGGAACAGTGGAAATGATTATGACATGTTAGATTTGAAAAATATACAAATATTTACCATTCTCAGTTATTTATCTTAGGATTTAACAAAGCATGTATTTGAAATTACATGTTTGATCTTATCTGCAACTTGCCTGTATGCAATCTAAATTTACTGGAAAGAAGAAAAAAATAGAACAGTTCCTTTTGATGTTTAATCCTATTAACAATCACCATTTAAGAGAGCACTGAGAACACTACGCTCAAAAATTGTGAAGTGAATGGATAGAATTCATGGAAGACATGAGGTCCAGAAGCTGAGGACATGCTGCATTATAAGCCCATATATATAAATAACTGTAAAGAAGTAATAACAATGTCTATATTATCGTTGTTTCTAAGAAACACATTAAAATCAGTGTTCTCATCATCTAAAGTCTTCATGTGACTTAGGGATTGAAATCCTGCTCCACTGCATATTTTGTGAACATTTTAATTGGAAATATCTGTTTTTTTCTTTCTGACAAAGACTGTAAAGTTTATGTTTGCTTGTATCTTCTTTGTACTTTCCAAGCAGTAACTGAACTTCATGTTGCATGAGACATAAGCTCTTACTCTGAAATAAGGTTGTTCGGGACATGTTGAACCACAGAGAGATTTCTACTGAAGGTCCTCATCTGCAGTCAAAGTCTCATGAAGTGAATGCTTGCAGCATGGATGTTGTCTGTAGCAGTTCACAACTGCATGTTTGCAAAGAAACCTTGTCTGTTCCCCCCGCCCCCAATCTTTTCTCTTCTTCTTCTTGACTCCATAGAAATCTGAAAACTATTAAAAGATAATTTTAATAAGCAGAATGCTTCCCTGAGATAGATGCAGCATATTAGTTACCAGAGTAAAACTGATGTGATAAAAAATTCAACTGTTCTGTTAAAACCCCTTTAAAATGCCTGCTGCTCTGTGATTGCCAAAAATTTACTGCTAAGATACTATACTAGATAATTATTTAAATCATCTTAGCTTGCTTTCTTTATCTTGACTAAACAAACACTTAAAATTGAATCCCTAGAGCTCAGGGTTCCTATTCTATCTCTTAAGTTCACCAGAATCTCTCTCAACAGCCAGCAATATTTGAGTATTTCAGCATCAGAATATTGTCATCGAACCTCAGTAATTTTCTGAGGTATCATGCCGTTTTGTTGTTAAACGAAATATTTTACTGTTCTCGTATTTTAGCTGTAGCTTCAACGAACACAATGTATACATAACTTTTAAAGATCCTTGAAGAATTTTTGGTTTACTGTTTCTCAGCTAACTTGTGATACAGAATATTCAATAGAAGGATTGTGAACAGAATGGTCTGTGCAACAGAACAGCTGATACATGGTTTTAATAATATGAATACAATTTTTATCAAGTCATGCAACTCTGCTGGAGTAGAAGCCATAGCGCTGATTCTAGCTAATTGTGAATGTAGTTGTTTTCAGAGTACACAAAAAGGTTAAGTATTATGGAAAGAGCTAATGATGACTGTCTGACTACCCCCACTCCCACTCCCTTTTGATCTCAAAAAGAAAGCTTAACAACAACACTTCTCTGGGAAAGGATTAGTAAATCTGAATAAACTGCTAGCCAGTAAACCCACTACAGTAAAGACAACAATATTGTTTTAAGGAGATGGGTAACAATGAGAGCAGTTAGGAGCTGAGGTTATGTTTCATCCAAAGCAAAGTGGGCAATCACTGATTAAATATCAGTAGACTATTACCTCAATTGAAAGGTCGTTATGCAAACTCAATGCAAACAGAAGTGAGACATGTCTGAAACCAGCTTTACTAAAATGTTGCATTCTGTAATTGATTTGATCAGCATCAGACTTCTATTTATGTGTAACCAGAGGCCATGTTATTAAGAGAAGAGCTGCATTATGACTGATATAGAAAATATTCAGTGACTTCTTCGTAAGAAAATACAACTTAAAAATATTTTGATTTGCTATTCTCTTAAAAAATTCTTATTATGGTAGGAAACATACTCACAGTAATCTTGATGATAGCTGCATCACAAAAGTTATGAGGACCTCAAGTTAAAGTTGTCCTTGCTTGGTAGCACTTGCTAGAAATATATATTTATCCTTGTATAGAAATATTTTCCATAAGGTAGATTTTGAATACTAGAAGTTTTACCACTTTCAGTTTAATTCAACTCTCCAAACTCTCTTTTTAAAAATATTTCCTTTTCTTTGACCCACAATATGCATAACCATATTACGCTCTGATGCTTAGTAATATTACATATTGAATCAAATTCACACAACCATAAATGAGGCTTGGAATGTGTTAAATATTTCTAAGTATGATCAAATAAGGTATGTTCAGATTTACAGTTCAACTAACTATTTAACTGATGCACTTCCTACTAAGTGAAATCTCATTCATAAACATTTTGATGTTTAACCTGTTAATAATTTTCCAAGATTTTTGATTTAGATCAGTATTATTATCCCTATTTTATATCAAGGAAAACTGTGATAAACATTTTGAACAGATGGTTACAGGTTTATATCTAGACTTCAAGAGCAGAATATCTTTAACCACTGGCTGTCAGAGGTGTTATTTAGAGTTGAAGTAGAACACGTCCAGAAGGATACATGTTCACGGATGTAGCATTTTTTCGACTGGCATGTCACACACAGAGCTACAGTTTTATTTTTCCCCATCTTGGATTTCTGTCTTTAAGGTGTCATTCTCCCCATCCCTTGCCATAATCATCATAATCATACTGAATTAAGGATGTTTTGAAGGCTACTTTTTGTTTTTTTGATCCAGACACCTACTGCCCATGAGAGCAATGAACACATAGATGTCCCAGATCTCTTCTTACTCCAGGTTCCATCTCCCTATTAATTCATCTTCACTGCTTTTAAGATATTGCTGCCACCTGGTCAGTATTTCTAAAACTTCTACTTCAAAACTTAAAATGTTAGCAGATGCTCAAAGGAAGTGTATGAAGTCTATATTAAGGATAGAGAATATATTTCACACCCACTTTAATCATATCTCCTGCTCATGTGGTGAACATATGTAGTTTGTTGCCTCTGGATTTAAACCTAGGCTTGCCTTATTTTTTCCTTCTCAGGAACATTCTGAGTGTGCCTTTCATTTTTACCCTACAGTTTCTTTCCATGCTGATTAGATAAGTAGCATTTTGAAAAAACAAAACAAAATAACCCCCCAAACCATATACTAGACATTTCTTAACTGTGGTAAATATATTGAAAATGTAGCAGTGGAGAGCCACCATCACTTTTAACCTCAGTATACTCACTACTAGGTGTCTGAAAAACCTTTGACATTATTTACTGAGAAAGTACTTCTTAGTTTGATACAGTTTCTTTAATGAATTAATATCTCACCCTGGAAAAAAACCCAAAAACAGCATCAAACCCCCCAAACAGTAACAACCAAGTTAAAAAAATAAGTTCAAAGAAAAAAAGAAGCATATTCAAAAGCCAAGATGATAACAAAAGCTTCTGGACCCTGAATGCTTTTTGTTTTTATGGCTTCAGCAGCTCCCCTGCCACTAAGCTTAATAATGCCATTTAATCAAAATGAATAGCTTTAGCTGTATATTTAAAGGACAATGATCAACAGTAAAATGTTGAGCAGCTTCAGCTAATTAAGCCTTACATTTAACACTCCATGGAGATGAAGGGGATCATTTCACAGTTATCTTCAAGCTAGTGTTTGTCTATATCTGCAGCATTCTACATTACCAGGGTTATCTAACTACACAGAAAAACTTTCTTTCAGAAGGAGAAAGACTTTATGGTGGAGTTCTCTTTAGAAAAACACAGGAAGAAACTAATTCCTTGAAATTAATGAATTTTTCACACTACCAAATTTCTTTTGTTCTTGCACATGGGTATTTCAATTTTTGCCTGGGTGTGATTAACAGCTGTTGTGAGTTTCTTTCTTTTATTCCTGTTATATGACTGTAATTATTTTAACTTTCCTTTCTTTCATATTAATAGTTGTCAGTGTCTTGGCAGTCTCCACAGAATTTACACAGTGGTTAACAATCTGATATTCTTACTGCATTTGGTGGTTCATTAACATATGTGAATATTTGTGAATGATAAACAATTTTAAATGTTATTACTGTTCATAGGAAAACTAAGAAATACTTTGGTGAGAGAGACAGCTAAAAACTGACTATAAAATTGTTAAATTATATGTTATAAAAATGAATTCTTATGCAGATTATAGATAATGGCCTGGTTCTTTCAAAATAGTAGAGTTCTTGCATATAGTTAACTCTTTCATAGTCTTAGATTTAATCCAAACATGGTGAGTTGAAACTTTAAAGGGGAAAACTTTAGCTTGCTTGACTGAACTGTCTAAAGTCTAAGTACCTACTTTTAAGATAGTCAGATTGGCACTTTTAGGGGCTGATTCATATCGCCTATCTGCCTTAAAATAGATCACATGCATAAAACTATACAGAAATTGTTTCTCTTTATTTGCTAAATTAATAGGCCAAATTCAAACAACTGCTGGGTGAGAAAAATTGTACAAATAGGACAGTAATGCACTATCGGTAATTTATATGAGAAAGTCCAAGTTAGTTTTGAAATAAAAGAAAAATACCTATGCTTAATGAGTGATAAATTGGGATAAATGACATGGCATGTATGATATGATATGCCATGAGACTGCAAAAGGGTATAAGAATAGGAGCCTTAAAAGACAAGTCCGTTTACCGAAATAAATACTTTTTGTAGCAAATAGGCGCACGTGCTTGCCATAATTGCTTATAAGGTGAACTGGAACCCCACATAAAAGAGGAAATCTTTTTCAGTGAGATCAAATCAGATTCTTTTCTAGAAAAATAAAAATTAACTAAGGCTACTATTGCATGCGTCTCAGAGACAAGTGGCACATAAGTACTTTTCTTACCTGACACATGTAAGTCTAAAATTTCACAAGACTAAAATTTACTCACTTCTATTCAACTTTTATTTCAAAGCATAAAGAAAAATTTTGTGAAGCTATAGCCTCTAATGAGAACAACATAGTAGTGGCTGATTCTGTTTTCATTAGTGAGAACAGACAGTATCATCAGTCCCATTTTCCAAAGGTCTAAGAAAAAATCAAGCTTTTATTATGTGCAAGATCAATGCAGTCTCTCTTCTTCCTCTAGGCAGACTGGATTATTTGGCTAATCTCTGGCATGTGTTTCTGCTCATTCATCTTCTGGGCACTGAACCTGTAAAGCCATATGTAATGCTTAACTTGATATATTGAGCGCTTCAAATGTCTTTTTTTCTTTTTCCTTCCTTTTTGTTTTCAGTAAGTAGTTGGATTCTCTTCTTACTGTGCAGATGTCACAGCTCGGAGTGGGAAACGGG